>CABHPP010149470.1:24762-44667 GCA_902168425.1 Peromyscus attwateri
AGAGAGAGAGAGAGAGAGAGAGAGAGAGAGAGAGAGAAAGGAAGGAAAGAAGGGAGGGAGGAAGGGAAGAAGGAAGGAAAGTGCAATCTAGGGATACGAGAAGAGAAGATACATTGCTTTCCTTAGAAATTAGAATGAAACAATCACACACTTGTACTATTGTACCCTAGTTTCTCTCTCCCCTTTTGCTTTTTCTACATTAAATTATTATCAATGTATTTATTTAGCATATTAAGATCGCATAATAACAGCTGTGTTGAAGGTGGAGTTGTCTGCAGGTACAACCCTGACCTAGATTCCTGCACTTCCATCTGCCACTCAGACTCCAGGCCCTGGAATGCTTGCCCTCCATCTCTTCCGAGGCCCTCTAAATGAGAAGCGTGGGTCTGAAAAGACACTTGAGAACTCAAAGGAGCATTGGGGGCACCTCCTTTAGCCTCTCTTATGCTGCTGTACACATACATAAATGCCTAAGATACGGTGATTTGAAAGAAACCTATTTCTTCTTTTAAAGTTATTGAGACTGGGAAGCCCAAGATCCGGGGCTCAGCGTCTGTTTCGTTCCTTCCTGCTGAATGATGCCATGGTAGAAAAGGGAGGGCAGGGGGGCAAGGGATCAGGGGGAATTAATTCGTCTGTGTGCCCAGCCCACTCTGCAGGGAACACGTCTTGAAAATGGTTTTACTCCACTGATGAGGACAAGGCCACCTCTTACTGAGTCTCATATCTCAGCTCTTTGTTTCCTTGGACATGAAGTGTCCAGCACACGAGCTTGCAAATCGTCAAACAGTAGCAGCGTCACACTAGACCTCCACACCTACCTCAACTTCCCAGACAGAAGCAAACTCAGTGGTTTTTTCTACTAAGCATGCTGCTTTTCTGCTGCTCCCTAGCTCGCTACAGGATGAGAGACTAGCTCCAAGGGCTCAGCTAAGGGCTTGGGGCCCTGGAACCCTTGGGTCTCATTCCTTCCTGCCTATCTCTCTCAGAACTCTTCACACAGCTAGTGGCCTGCATCAGCCTGTGTCATCTTTCTTTATTCAGAATCAGACCAGGGATGGGATGAAGCTCAGTTGGTTGTTTGCTTAGCATGCATGAGGCCCTGGGTTTGGTCCTCAGCACCACATAGACCAGTGTGAGAACACAGGCCTGCAATTCCAGAACTTGGGAGGTAGAGACAGGAGGATAAAGGAGTTTTCAAGGTCATCCTTTACTACATAGAGAGTTGTTTGAGGACATCTTAAGCTCCATGAAATCCTTTCTCAAAACAATAAGAGGAGAAGGAAGAGGAAGAAAAAAAGGAGAAAGCAGAGGAGAAATCGAAAAGGATGGGGGAGGAAGAAAAGGAGAAAGAAGAGAGAGTTGAGGAGGAGCAGAAGGGGAGGAGGTGACAGTTGAGGCAGGCTCCACCTGACATTGAGAAGAACTGTTTCCTGACAGTGCTGAGGCTGTCCAACCTTGGTTCCCAGGGTAATGACACCTGTGTAGGGATTCTGGGCTGTCACGTACTCATAGAATAGGTGTCCTAGTCCCTTTTCACAAGGGAGGACACAAAGCAGCCTTATTCTCTTACCTGGTATCCTGCCTCAGCCCACAGACTGGTCCTGCCTTGTTCATTTCCTCTCTGGAGAAGTTCCCATAATGCAGTGGATTAGAGTGAAATTATAATGTTGTTGTTATTGTTATTATTACTACTACTGCTACTACAAATACTTCTCTGTTTGTTGAAAATTGATAAGGAAAGACATGCACGACTGATCACGTTCAATGGCCCATCATGGCTTGGGTTACAATAACCCACTGTCAAGTAATTCATACTTTCTTCTATTTAATGTGTGGGGATCTTAGGGGCAAGCAGTCTCATAATGTTATCCAGCAGTCAATCACCAATGGAACTGAAGTGCCAACAGTAAAGAATTGCTTTTGCCCTGACAGAACCACTGCAGCACCGACTGGAGACGTTTTGAGTGTCACTCACCAGGTTGAGCAGTTCCGTTTTATATTCATCTTTCCATAAATAATACTACGACAACTTGATCTGCACAAATCTCCTAGATCCAGAGAACACAAATATAAAACCATATGTAGATTGTTTGAGATATTTAAAATCTCCCAAAAACTAACTGTTCTACTAAGCTTCTATAGTTGGATTAAACCTTACATTATATTTACAGGACATATTATATAATCAGATATTACATTTTTCCTAGGATAGTGACTATTTTATTCATTTTCATCCTGTTTTTCCTGGTTTTTAATATCTTGAATTGACTCAGTTATAAAATGGGTTTGTGAATATGACCAAGCAAAGCAACAATCGTCCTAAAATGGTGCATTTGGTCACTGTCATGATGAGATGACCTCTCATGCCTCACGATAACAGACTATTTAGCACAGGCTTTCTGCAGAAAGTTTGGTTAAGCTGAGCATTATTTTCTACATGGTACAATCACAAGTAACCTTTCTGAATACATGTCAAAATGCTTCCATTTGCACTTGCAAGAACAACCAACTGACCAAATACTCCTGGGAAGTAACTTCCAAAGTACAGGACCTCACCAACTTTACGTGAAGATCACCCTGAGAACCAGAAGGAAGAGATAACTGTCCTCGGCAATGACCTGATAAAGGACAAGATAAAAATGGATGCTGGTCTCCTGTGGAATTCATTCTAGAAGGAATCTCATTCTAATAAATATTTCATTTCAAAAAGTATTGCTGATGAGACACAGTGCCATATAAAACCCAAATTCTCAGCCTGCCATCCTAAATGTCATGCAAATATAGAAACTTAATTGAAATATTAATCTGAAATTTGTCTGTCAACAGGTAAGCTTGGACTAATGGAGACTTTTGCTGTCATGATGGGAGAAATGGTTCTGGGAACACGGTTTAGTGGTTGCTTAGAACAATTCAGGAAAGATGGAGTCCTTGAAGACCCAGTATTCACCACCAAACACATAATCATTTCTCTTAGGAAATGGTCCTCAAAAAGCTACATTTGCTTTTAAGAAAGATGTTATCTGAGAGCAGGGATAGCAATAAAAGGAATTATAATTAATATGTTTGGAAAAATGAGCAATTTGTGGGATTTGTGACCAAAAGGAGATGGAAATGGTGTGTAAAGAATAGTGAGAGGTAAAAGGAAAACATTAAGTCTCTAGAGAGGGGACAGCAGACATCCACCATACTCATGTTTCCCATTGCTGCTATGTGACAACTCAATGTCACTGGCTCATTTATAAAACTCACTGTGACTTTGAGGGTGCATGTTTATGGGGCAGGATATGTTAAACCTGAAAAGAGATTGAGTTCATAACTTGGCCGCTATGATATGGGATTTGGAACACAGATGTTCCAAATATGGAAGAAAGCTGAAAGAAGAAGGTGAGGAGGGAGAGGAAGAGGGGGGGGAACAAAATGGAAAAGACAGGACAGTAGGGGCATCTCTATTACAGCAAGAAGAGAATTCATGGAATTCTAAGTATGCAAGGAATTGGAAGCCAGAGTCTAGGTCATAGATACAAGCAGCCGAGTAGATGACTTCTCTGGACTGGGAAGATGTGTGTCTCCTGAGACTGGGGTACTTTCCTAAACCCTTTAGAGCCTCCCTCTTATTCAGGTTTTGATTTAGAAAGGCCCTGCCTCACTTCCTTGCCTTACCCAACTTACCTGCAGTGACCTGGACTTAGACACACCTATAAGCAAAAAGGATAACCCCTTTATTTCCAGCACACAGCAGGAATTGGAATGGAATGTTAGGTGAGCATCAGGAACCTTAGGGATCTCAGCTCCCTGATCCAGGAAGCCCCAGTATTCAGAACCCCATTTGCAATTTCTCTGTTCCATATTCCATGCTGCATCATGCTGGACCAAGACATTGAGCCCAAATGCTATTTGATCTGAGCATGATTTAAAGTCTTGGCAGTTCTCTTCATGGGGGTGACAGAAACTATAAGCTGGGGTTTTCTGCAATGAAAGTGCCTCTGACATTGTCGTGGTCCAACTACCAGAGAGATACTCCTAATTCCCAGCCTGATTCACACATACTTGGCCAGTTCTCCAGGATCCCGCATCTTGAACCATTCAGCTGTAATTTCCAAGGCCAGCCTTACCACCTTGTCACAGTGCCTTGTGTCCTAGAACTGAGTATTCCAGGGTCAAACTAACAACTGACCTTATGGTGCATCATCTCCCCTTCAGAGAAAACTGCTACTCAAAGCTGTAAAGGAGTTACTCAAGGTCATTGAGCTAAATGAGGTTCTCAGACAGTTTGTTTAAGTGTAGACCATATGTTCCTTCCACATCACCATCAGCATCCTATTAATTTATATTCTGAATCATTCTAAAAAGAGTTTGAGGTTTTGAAGTTAATAAGTGAATTCTCATATGTATATAAATCAGCCTCCTGTGCATTTGGGTGGTAGGAATAAATTCCACTGTGGTTTACCCTAATGATGAACTTGCCTTTGCTATTAAACATCCAGACACCTGACTTGTGGTGAATTTGCCAAAATGCTGAGTGCCATAACACCAACTGAAGTCATCAGAGACCTTGTCAGGGTGTGGGAATCATGTTGGGAATAGTGTGACTTCCATGGGTGTAATCTGGCACTATAGGTAACGCCACTGACTATTTAGTACTGAGATTGGGGTCCAGCTGAAATTATCCTCAGCTCTTTACAAATCACCTTAACGGCAAATTGAATTTGGTGATTAGATCTTATCTAAAAAGACAGCCTTGCATCAGAGAGTTGTGTGACCCAGTCTTCCAACATATCATCTTTCCTAGTGCAATGTTATTCCATTGCTGGTGCAGAGAAGCATCCTTGGTTTGCTCTGGTTCATCCAGAATATCTTGATTTCATTTGCTTCCCTGATACAATCAGCCCTGCTTCCTAGACTCGAAGAAGTTCTGTCTGGATCCTTTGGAAGAAGAGCTTGGAAACATTACGCTTTAGCAGTTCTGTTTTACTGGCTCTCTGTCTAGATAGCTATCCCCAGAGGCCTGATTAATGCTGGAATTGTTCCTAGCAGTGTGCATGGCTGACGTACCATCTATGCCTGCAAAAGCAGTATTTTGATTTGACTGAAAGAGTAGGAAATTTTCCCCAGTGGCTAAGTCCCTCTTTACTTGGCCCAATCTTCGTTAATATGGCAGTATTTGAGAATACAGTTGGTGAATTCAGAGCTGAGCACTAACATTTAGCTGCTGGGGTTTTCAACATGTTCTCCCAATCTATCTAAACTAAAGTTTCCATTCTTTTCTAAGAAGGTCAGTTGAATCTACTCTGTGATGTCTAAGGAGATATCGACTAGGCGTTTAACATAAGCTTTGGTATAGAAATAAGCATTTAGAAAATGCTATCAGTTCAAATGATTCCCATTACAAAATGAGAATATGCAAACTATTCTTTGTGTAGTAGAGTACAGGAGAACACTAGTGCTTAGTTAATTGGGTTCAGGTCCCAGTTACTTTCAAGGGGTTCCCTGCATTCCAATTTTCACCTTTACAATTAATGTATTTCACAGCAGACTGACAAGGTAATTGCTCTAAACTCCTGCACTAATATGGTTACACCCTGCTCAAAAAATCCTCAACGTGTCCTCACTGTCATATCATTCAAACACATGTTATTCATCTTGAAGCTGCCTGCTTCTATGCAAAAGATAGCAAAAAGGGCTAGGGAAATAGCTCTGTCATTGTAGTACTTGCCACAAGCATGAAGACCGGCCTCTGATTGCCAGAACCCACATATGAAAGAGTATGGCAACACGTGTTTATAATCCCAGCACTGAGGAGGCAGAGACAAGTGGATCCCTGGAGCTCACTAGCCAGCCACCTAGCCTAATTGGTGAGCTCCAGGCCGGTGAAAGATCCCATCTCAAGAAATTATAAGGAAGGCTTCTGAGAAGAACACCTGAGGCTGTCCTCTGACTTCCATGTGTGCCTGCCTATACATGTATACACACCTGCATCTGTATATGTACAACACACACACACACACACACACACACACACACACACACACACTGGAACTACTGACTGTAGAGTCTAGCAGAGGGCTTAGGAGGTAATTGGACACATTAAGTCTTGCTTTGCCCTTTTTCTTTGAGTACTACCCAGTTCAGCTACAACGCCCTACACGTCAATGTTTCCTAGACCTTTCTAGGATTTCTCATCTCCATCCACTATTATCTTGTCTATCAAAACTTGACCTTTCACCCGAGACCAATTCAAATGTTAATACACCCATAGCTCTTTGTAATTCCCACTGGAGGTGATTGTTAAGCTTTCCTCAATACTTTTTAAAAATTTATTGGTTACTTTACTGTGCTTTCCTGGGACTTTATAAATATTCTGTGCTGCTTTTGAAGTGCTGCCCAAGGCACTGATATCGAAACAATGATCCCTCAGAGGCCAACACATTTCCAGGCTTAGGAACTGACTCGGGCTTGGACAGGTGAAAGAAAATCATGGGCTTCAAAGTCAGCAGGCCCAAGGGTGAATTTTATCTCTGAGATTTCGTAAGTGCTCAGCCTTGGACAATTAATATCAATGAGAAAATCCTTTACAGAAGATTGTTAATAGCTGTCTTTTAAAGATATTCTTCTACAGATTCTAAATAACGGGAAAAATCAGCCACCTAGCAAACTGTATACCCCAAGCCAATGGCAAGCCTTATTTTGTGCATGAACTGGGGAGAGTATTGTGTCTTTACTGAGAGTCTATACAGGCTATCTGATATCTGGATGTCAGTGTTAGTCAAGGCTGACTGCCAACCTCAAGGGTGCTGTTTTGCTTTGAGAAGTTTAGTCAGATTCTTCCTAAAGAATATGCATTGTATTCAGAGAGCCAACTATCCAATTGGGAATAGTTCTTTGGGCTCATTGTCATAGCCACATCTCCCTGTGTGAAAACAGGCTTTGCATAAAAATGAGCTGTTCCATCATCTTTTAATCAGAGGATGAGGAGTTGGACATGCTCACTTTTTAACAGATGAACACGAGATTAGGGCACTTTCCTAAGTATCTCAAACCTAGTTAATGACAGAACTTGGTCTGGATGTGGAAAGGGGCCTGGTATAGGAGGGCATTAAGTATTAATTTTCTGTCTTTTGCTGCCTTCCCACCTAGTCTTAGTTAATATCCTCTTCACTACAACTGCTTCAAACTCATTTTAGTTGGGAAGTTGCTTTTGCCTTTGAACCAGAGGATAGAGAATTTACAATGAAGGCAGTAAAACGCGATCTTATTGTGCATATGGTGAAGCTGTGTATTGTTCTGCAGGAGAATCAATTTGGGTAAGGCGCCCAAGCTTTGAAGGAAAATCTCTTCACAGCGGCTAAGACACGGGCATTGCTTTTCTTGTAGAGAGAAAATTGGAGTACAGTTAGATGAAAGCCTATGTTTAAAAGATAAGAAAACCTTTTTTAAATTTGCATTTGGATGCTTCTTGACATCATGTAGATTCAATCAAAGTAAAATTCTGCAAGCCTTAAAAAAAAAATGAAAGCGGAGGAACTCAGAACAACACGCAAGAGTGATGGGTTTCTCTTTTATCTCCACTTCATTCATATGGCAATAATGTGTCAGCGTCCCTCCTGGCTTCTAGATAGATATGTGTTTTTCTTCAGAAAAGCACAGTTGCTTCCGATAATGTTCATGTTCTTTAAAATAAATGAATTGCTTTGCAATCTATTGACAGGCAAATTTAATTAATTTTTGAGATAAAATGGGCAATCACGTTAGATTAAAATTCCCTCATTGGATGACTATTCCAGGATGCCGTTAACCAAGTTCCCACATGAGTGAAATAATGCAAAATTACATAATTTGTGTTTGTGTAGTTATGTGATGAATTACCAATTTGAAAGTCACAATTTGAGATATTTAAAAGTCTGAGGTAAAAAAGTTAAACTCAGTCACGCGCTTCTTGGAAAAAATGAAAATCCTCTTATTTAATGTGTTATAGCCCAATGTTGGGTGGTCTGAAGGAATACAGTCTGTATGCTCAGTGTGGGACTTTTCCATCTGAGGCCTGGCAGTTGATACCAAAAGGGCTAGGGGTGCAGCTTAGTCAGTTGGAGAGTGTCTATATAGCATGCCTGAGGCCCTGCAAAACTGAAAACCAAAAACTGTTGGGAGATAACATCAAGGGAAAGTAAAGTCCATGGTAGGCATGATTTGATCATCCTCCAGGCCTGTGAAAACCCTAACTCTAACTAGGGTAAAATTCTCTCTGCAGATAGTCCAGTCAGCTTAAGCCTTTTACTGGTTACAGGGAACAGAGAAAAATAGCAGACACAGAAAACTAGGAACTAGACAGATCTCTGACAGATAGACAAATAGGAAGAGGGAACATAGATCGATAATAATTAAGACGGCAGATTTTCAGCTTTTTCCTCACCCTCTTGAACAGAGACAAAGGCCTTCCTAGCATCATCTCCTGCCGACAGAACCCCTTCTGGCTGACGGGTCCAGGCTGACTATACATGTTTAAGGCTGATCCTGAACATGTATACCAGAAGCTGTGGGTCTATCAGCTTTCCTTCATTTATTTAAACTGATCAACCCATAATTAGAATTAGGCACCTGTCTTATGTCACCCAAAACACTTAAACCCCCAGCCTTTCAAGAGAAAATATGGATTTTTTTGGTCCCTCTCTGCTCTGCAGGGAGCCTTTCTCTATGCACTTTGCTGAGTGTGTGTGTGTGTGTGTGTGTGTGTGTGTGTGTGTGTGTTTGTAATAGTTTGTTACCTATTGCTGCCTGCTGTGACTGAGATTTTTTCTGCCTTTTAACTCTTTAATTGGCAGAGAAAAAAACCAAATCAAGGTCCCTAGATGGTGACAGACAGTCTGAAGTTTACCAGGAGCATGTTTCCTGTTACTCCTTGTAAACAGACCTTTCCTGTCCCAACAGCCTGGTCCCAAATCACATAGTCAGAGGCTGAATATGAATTGTAAATGCTCGGTCAATAGCTCAGGCTTGTTTCTAGCTAACTCTTACACTTAAATTAACCCATATTTCTATTTATGCTTTGCCATGTGGCTCATGGCTTGTTACCTCATTTTTCACACTTCTTGCTTACTCGGCAGCTGGCTGGCCTCTCTTGAGTCGGCCCTCCTTCTTCCCATCATTCTCAGTTGGGCTTTCCTGCCTAACTTCCTGCCAAGCTACCAGCCTGTCAGCTTTTTATTAACCAATGAGAGTAATATATATTCATAGTATAGAAAAGAATTGTTTCCACAGCAACTCCTCAATATCAGGATCTCAGTTCGAGCCAGAATATCAAGCTTCAGACTCCCTGGCAGGTGGGCTTGGTCAGTGACAGGCTTCTTCCTTGGGTAATGTAAGTGGAAGTCAGAAAGCTCTTGGGAGCAATGTAACAAGCACTAATGGTCCTTTGCCCTTTCTGTTCATCATGCAAGGAACACTGATGTGAAGCTAGAGGTGGAGCAGGCAGTCTTCAGCCATGAGGAGACATGGGGGAAAATCTACAGGTTGACTGGGAAAAAGAAAAATCAGAGACTCTGGGTATCATAAAGTCATTTCACTTCTCCTAGACTTCCTGCCTCATGTACTTCTTATTCTGTGAGATGCACACAAAATAAATGGTCAAGTTGTAATTGGATAAGTCACAGAACATTGGGTTTTCTGTGATGTGCACTGAACCTTTTTCCCCCCGAAAGATAAGCTTATTCATCCCATTAAAAAGATTGAAAATCAGTGCTGTTCCATCCTTATGAAGTCCTTCTATGAAAGAGGCAGATATTTTATCTATCAACAGTATGTAGACTTCTGTACTGATCATGAACATTCTAAAAATATTCACAACCATAATTAAAATTAAGAATATTTCATTTATACCAGATCTAGCAACCACATTTACCAAATCAGCAAAGAAACTAGGAAGATATATTCATATGCAGCCAAGCGTCTTCTCTTTACTTTTTGTAACAATTCCTAATGTGATTAAATATTAATGTTACATTAATATTAATACTACATAGACCCACTGGATGTGCTTACATGATGAAGATAAAAGTTGTCCTTCCAAACGCGAAAGGCAAAAGCAGCATTTTCAAACTGAGCATCTCAGCAATTACACGACCTTTTTTTGTGAAAACACTAAAATTGAGGTATAATTTATATGTAGTAAAGTGCACACATCTCCTGGTTTCAGTTCAATTGCTTTTGTCGACTTTACACATCCGTTTATTGTCAGTCATTTGAATGCCAACAGTGTGAGCTCTTTCTCATTATGGTTTGAAATTGACTAAAAACTAGTGAGGTTGAAAATCTTTCATTTGTATGTCTTTAGTGAGAGCATTCAAATCTTTCAACTCTTATTTTTTATAGAATTATTCATCTCTTTCTAGACTGGTATGAATTCTTTGTATATTCTGAATGGAAAGGCTTAAAATGCCATATATATATATATATATATATATATATATATATATATAATTAAATTACACATTAAACATATCATCATCTGTTATTTTCACTTTTAACTGTCCTTTAAAGAGCCAAACTTACATTTTGATGAATTCTGTTTAAGTTTTAATTTTATATATATATATATATGTGTGTGTGTGTGTGTGTGTAGTTTGTCTGTTTTTTGTTTTGTTTTTCAAGACAGGATTTCTCTGTGTAGCTTTGCTGGAACTCACTCTCTAGCCCATGTGGGCCTCAAACTCACAAGAGATCCGCTTGCCTCTGCCTCCCGAGTGCTGGGATGAAAGGCACGCGCCACCACCGCCTGGCTTTATTTTATATTTAATCAGGTTTTGGTTTTTTACCCTATTTAAAAAATATCTTTGTCCCCAGTGTTGTGACCTGGGTTTGTCTGTCTGCCTGTTTTAGAGGCAGAGTCTCCAACTCCTGGAAATAAACCACCACCCAGTTCAGCCTGCCAAGTAGCTAGATCATAGCATGTGATGTTCTTGCCCAGCTTCAAAACGTTTTCCTGTTGTAAATGCTTCATAGAGTTATCTCTTTTACGTAGTTACGTGGTCTACTGGTGTGAGATGAAGGCCAATGCTTGATTTCTCTTGCTCTCTCTCTTTCTATACATAGATATCCAATTGTTTCTGCATTCATGGTAAAGGTGGTCTTTCCTCCTTTGAATTACTTTGACATAATTCTTGAAATCAGTTAGCTCTTTTATTGGAAATGAATTGGGTCTATATGAGTACCACGGTCTCTTCCATTGATTCATGTAGATATTCCCCAACTGGACAATGACTTAGTTTTACAATGATGCAAAATGATACACCTACAATAGAACTGTCCTTCAATTTTCTATAATTCTATCTATTCCTAGTCTCCTGAAGAGTAGTATAATTCTCTCACCTGTGAATGGGCAGGAGCCAGCAACACAATCCTGAGGGTGAACGACTGACATTCTATACTGTGTGCTGTGCAGCCAAACTGCAATATTCAGTATGTAAATTTAGTAGATGCATCTGCAATTTAGCTATTTTGTGGTTTTATTGGTAACTCCATTTAAGTAACACCAATGATGTAACCCCATGGAAGTCAAGACAACAGTCTGTACACATCTGCTTTAATCTGAACATCTATGTTGATTGCTATCAATTTTAACTTTTAACTCAAGTAGTTTAAGTCCTCCAAGGGTGAGTGTGTGTGTGTGTGTGTGTGTGTGTGTGTGTGTGTGTGTGCACGCATGCGGCCACATGCCTGTGTTGAAATCTCTAAGTCTATTTTCAGAGAAGTGCATTTCTATATGGAGGTTGAGAATCTTCTTGTCATTTTCTATCAGCAAAGCCTGCTGGGATAGGATGAAGAAAACTGACAAGTTAATAAGACTGAAACGTCTGATTTGTAACCGTGGGAGAATGCCTAGTTATTTAATTTCTTTCAAAATATTTTATAGCTATTGCATACAAGTCTGATACATACTTTGTCTAATTTCTTCCTGGGTTTTTCCATTTCATTTTTCCTTAAAACTTCCATGTTTTTATTTTTTCATGACATAGATGTTTCTGCATATTGATTGTATATCCTAAAATGCATATAAATTCAGTTCATAGTCTTTTTTATAATTCACTTTTCTTAAAAGAATTTCTTTATATCTTCCTATGATGCTTGTAAAAAACCCTTCCATCTTCTTCTTTAATAGCACTAGAAGGGACTTACAATATTGAAAGTTAAAAAGTGGACATCTTGACCTTGTATATTTTAGTGTAAAAAAAATTGAGTATTTTACCAAGAAAAATTATGTTATCTATAGTTAGTGCTGTTAGCTTTGTTTTATTTTGTTTATTTGTAGGGACCCTTTGTTAGGTAGAAGAAATTTCTTTTATACCTAGATTTACTGAGATATTTTTTCTGTTACTTTGTTTTTCTTGGATAACTATTGACCTTTGTTAAACAATTTTTATGCATGTGTATTAGCCTCATGATAATATGGTAAAATACATTGATGTCCCTGTGTTAAAACAACCATACCTTGCTGAGCAAAGCCCTAATTGTATTTGGTTCACTAAAACTTTGTAAAAATACATGGTCTCTACCAGTAAGAGAAATATTGTTAAGGATTATGTTTTTAGAAATTTTACTTTGCATTGTCTGTAGTTGGGGCATTCGGGTGACTCTGGTTTCCCAGGGGAATTTTAGGAAGAGCTTGCCTTTCCCAGAAAGAATTTGATAAAATGAATATTTTTTTCTAAAGATTTTGCAGAATATACCACTGAAATCGTCTGAACATGTGGTGAGCTTCTGGAATTTGTACCTTCTAAAAAGTTGTTAATTTCATATGACTAGCAAATTGATTGCATAAAGTTGCTCACTTTATTCCCCTACTCATGTCCTAATGTCTGCATGGCCTGTAATGATAAATCTCTCTTAGTGTTGTTACTGACAACTGATAGCTTCATCTGCCCTCTGTTTCTTCATCAGTTTGGTTATAGCTTTTTCAATTTCTTTGATATCTTCTAATAACTTTTTTGTTGTTGATGTTGTTTTCTTGATATTCTTACAGCAGGGAGTGTAGCACTGTTTTTTTGTTTGTTTGTTTGTTTTGGTTTTGGTTTTTCGAGACAGGGTTTCTCTATGTAGCTCTGGCTGTCCTGAATCTCGCTCTGTAGACTGGGCTGGCCTGGAACCCACAGAGATCCGCCTGCCTCTGCCTCCCTGAGTGATGGAATTAAGGCGTGGGCCACCACCATCCGGTCATATCACTGATTTTTACAGTCTTACAGATGAAAGAACTTACTGCTACCAATTCTCTCTAACCAATGCTGTAACTACATCTCACAAATTTCACTATGAAGTTCAAAGTACTTTCAATTATACTATGTAAACTTTTTGTTTTGTTTTGTTTTGTTTTTTTTTTTGGTTTTTCGAGACAGGGTTTCTCTGTGTAGCTTTGCGCCTTTCCTGGGACTCACTTGGTAGCCCAGGCTGGCCTCGAACTCACAGAGATCCGCCTGGCTCTGCCTCCCGAGTGCACTATGTAAACTTTTATCTGACCCATGCTTTATTTAGTCATGTGTTATTTAATTGGTGTAAATACATGAGAAGTTTCCAAACATGATTCTCATGTTGATTTTCCATTTACTCTTACTGTGAACAAAGAAAATGTTTTCTAGGTCTAGGGTTTCAGTCTCTTTGCATTCACTGAGACATGAGTTAAGAATACAATGTAACTTGACAAATGTTTTCATACACTTGAAAAGAATGTACACATTGCTGTTAAGTGTCTGCCATAGTTAGGGTTTCTATCCCTATGATAAAAATGCCATAACCAATAGCAATTTGGGGAGGAAAAGGTTTATTTCCCTTCACAGATTGCCATCCACTGTTGAGGGAAGTCAGGGCAGGAACTCAGGAAAGGAACCTGGAGGCACGAGCTCATACCAAAACCACAGAAGAATGCTGCTTACTGGCTTGCTTGCTCCTCATAGCTTGCTCAGCCTATTTTCTTGTTGAACCTGGGACCACCAGCCCAGGAATGGCACTGCCTACCTTTACACATCAACCATCAATCAAGAAAACACAGCACAGGCTTGTCTACAGGCCAGTCTGATGAGGGTGTTCTTTCAATTGAGGTCCCCTCTTCCAAAATGACTCCAGCTTGTGTCAAGTTGACATATAAGGAGCACTGGCTTAGTGTCCCATTAACATCTGTAATTACATTAAATAAGTAGCAAGTGTCATTCAAGCCCAGTACATTCTTACTGGTTACTCACCTTCCTCTTCTATCAATTACTGGAATGGCTTCACTGTTTCCCAGGGTCAGTTTTTGTTTCATAGACTTTGAAGTTTTATTATTAAGCACACATACAATTAAAAATGCTACATTTGCTAATTTGATAGCTTTATCAGTAAGAAATGTGTGTGTGTATTTAATTCTTAGTCTAGAGAAATGCCTCACCGGTTAGCAGTGCATACTGCTCTTGAAAAGACCAGAAATTCATTTCCCAGCACCCATGTTACAACCACCTGTAACTCCAGCTCCAAGAGAGATTACACCTGTGGCTTCTGTGGGCACCTGCACCCGCATGCACAACCACACTTTCACTAGCACACTTGTACACCTGTGTGTGCATGTATGCACATGCATGCACGCACATAATTTAAAAATAATAAAATTAAAATCTTAAAAAAGCATTTTTAGTTTCTTAAAAATTTTACCTATATATTATTTCTAATATTGTCATTTCTTTGTATAATATATTCAAACTTTTGATAGTATTTTTCTTCATCCTTGAAAGTTTACTTTCAAATTTTTGTAAAGAAAGTGGACTAGCAATAAATTATCTTAATTTTAAATGGATGGAAAAGACCTTATTGTACTTTGTTTTTGAGCTATTCATTGACTGAATATCAAATTGTGAGCTTTTATTTTTCTTTTCAGTAAAGCCATTCCCTCATTTTCTTCTGACTTAAATGGTTCCCAATGACAAGTACATTGTCAGTCTTCCGCATTGACTCATTATTTTCCTCTGGCTGATTTTAGGATTTTTTTCCCTTTAATGATTCCAGCAATTAAATTAGAATGTGCCTTGTGATTTCTTCATTTTTCTTCTGCTTGAGTTAATTTTGAGCTCATTTGGCCCTGCTACAAAGACAACTTACTAAAAACTGTACCCAATGACCTGTGTAAAAAAAAAAATCTCCAGTTGTTAGTCACAGCAGTTGGTATCTGAGTCTACGTGAGTGCTGGGGATAATTCCAACTGCTCCATCGCATGATGTTATGATTCTTTCTTCTTACTCAATTAGCTTCCTTACATGCAGATTATTTTTCAACCAAGCTTGAGAGGACCCCTTTGCAGCCTTTTCAATAGACCTGCACTGGGGAGGTAGGAACAGAGGTTGCTGGGAGATGACAGATGATGACAATAGATACATAGATGATAGACAATGATAGATGTTGATATATGATATATATATATATGATAGATAGATGATAGATAGATAGATAGATAGATAGATAGATAGATAGATAGATAAGATAGATAGAGGAGATAGGTAGACGGATAGATAGATAGATAGATAGATAGATAGATAGATAGATAGATAGATGGATAGAGGAGATAGGTAGACAGATGGATAGATAGATAGATAGATAGATAGATAGATAGATAGATAGATAGATAGATGGGTGAGATTGGTAGATAGGTGGATAGATAGATAAATAGATAGATAGAGGAGATAGGTAGACAGATGATAGATAGATAGATAGATAGATAGATAGATAGATAGATAGATAGATGATAGATACCATAGAACTTTAAAATTTTCTTTTAGCAAATTGTTTCATTTGGTAGATTGAAATCACATTCACTAATCAAGTGCTCTATATTCCAAAATTACCTATTCCTCTCTCCAATCAAAATTTCTCTTCCCTCTCTGGTGGGAGGAGGGGGCTAGTCTAGATGAAATACAAAATGGCACAGAAGAGATTAAGAGGGCTGTCTCTGGAGTCAAACCCCCATGGTCCCTTTCTGAGGCTTTTTCCTTCAGAATGCAAGGAAAGCAAGCCTCTTAGTCACTCTGAGTCTTGATGTTTCTATTTGCAAAGTGAAAAATCATTAAAGTTGCTGTTGGGAGACAGTATAAGGAGTGAATATTTCCCACTCAAAGAATTTTGCATAGAAAAATATTAGAACTGCTGTTTGATGCTAACGTTTTTGTTCACTACTATGTGACTGATAAAGCCCTTGACACTTTTAAAGAATGATTTTACAGATTGGAGGGATATTTGTTGGCTCAGATAAACCTCACTTTGATCAAGTTAGTGTTTCATTTTCCTTTGTATTCCACTTCAACAGCATGAATGGAAACAAACATTATTTGGAAGGTCAAGTACTTCTGTGTATCATATTGCTGAGGGCTCCTGAGTCCACATTCAGGTTTACTAAATTACTGGAAGGACTGACAGCATGTAGTAGTCACAAACTAATTATGGTAAAAGAATACGTAACAGACTCAAGACAAGCCTCCAAGATTGGATGGAGCCTGCCAATCATTCTTCATTGCCCCACTTTTGAATTGTGATATGGGTGCAATGTGGTCAGCAAAGAAACTCATTGGAGACTCCATGCTCATGATTTGTACTGCAGCCTAAAAACGGGTATTCTCTGCCTCATATTTAACAAAACTCCAGATTCCTGAAGGAAAACAGGCTTAACATTACCTATGTTTATATAAACACCTTAAGGAGTCAGCAAAGTGGCATACTCATTTCAACTAAGAAAAGTTTTATAGAATTGTAAGGATGTTTTTGCCTGTAATATTGCCAAGCCTCTGCCTCGCGGCAGGTTTTTCTAGAGGAAATGGTTGAAGCCCTGCCATGTTGACTTTGCCTACTCATCTGCAGGCTTTTAGCTCTGCTCATTATGGCTTCTTACCTCACTCCTAATTCCCCAGAAGTGCCAACAGTCTCAATTACCAGGTGAAGAAAGGGAAGGAAAAGGGAAGTGTCTAACATCATAAGCCCGGTTGTTTCGTTTGTTTGTTGTTGTTGTTGTTGTTTTGCACTGTAATTCTAGTTCAGTTTCACATTTTTATGAATTTCAAATTCCTGCAACTATTTTCTATTAAAGTCTTACTCTGTGAGGGGGAGAATTTTTAAAAGATGCAATGTACTGTGCTAGAATTGCACTTGGTATTCAAGTGAGACAGACAGTCACTATCCAACTGTATTAATTAGAACGTGTTTGCTTTTATAATCACTGCAGAATAAAATAACCACTGATCATTTAAGATTTAGATAAAAACAACACTTGGTTAATATCACCTACTATGGAAATAAGTTGGGCTTGGGTGTTGCCTTTTAAGATTTCTTGCCACAGTGAAAAAAAGATACATGATGCTATGGGATTAGATCTTTGTCCATATCCCCAACAGTAATCTATTTTCTCTCTGATCATTAGGTGGGAAACTCTAAGGAGTCATCTCATATGTCACATAGAGGTCTAGATTTTAACCAATAATATACTGGCTTGTTTGTAACCTTATTCCATTAAAAGTTATTTGAAAGTGTGTGTGTGTGTGTGTGTGTGTATACAGGAAATCATTTTGGTTGACTACAGTGGTATACCAAATTAAGCCTTCATTTTGAAATTAGTAACAATTGCAGATCATATTTTTAAGCTTGGTATTTTGGAAATTAAAAGCTAACATGCTTAAACAACTTTATAGGTTCAATTCAAAGCTCAAAAACTTAAAATCTTCATCTTGAAATAATTAATTTATCAAAATGTACATTTATTTGTAGGAATGTATTGTCAGAATCCAGCCTTTGTGTGGGCCATGCTATCTGGGGTAGCCTCCTCTTAGGGATACCCACAAGCACCCTATTAAGACCTTGTTCTTGAGCCTCTAGCTAACAGGCTCTCTCCCCTGGGAACTGAGTTAACATGGAAGTATAAATATTGTAGTCACATCCTGCTCCCCACCTCCTTCTCTGCCTCCTGTTTGGAAACTAAACAGTCTGGCTTCAGCTTTGTACTGTGAAGTGCCCCCCATTCATGGACAGGTATAACAAGAGATCTCACTTCTGCCACATGGTCCCTCTCTCAGAGACCCCACTATGCTGTCAGTCTCTAGAGCTAGCACCCCGTCATGCTCTGTCTAGCCATAGCATTCATGACTTTTCTAATAAACTCCTTAGTCCCTAGTAAACTGCTTCAGTGTCCTTTTGAACACCACTAAAGCCTCTCAGTGTTTTAATTATTGAAAACATTATAAATTGATACAATAACCTCATTTTTCTGTATATATGCACTCTACTGCTTGGGTTATTTTAATTATTTACTACCTTTTACTTTAAGTTTCAACATTTCTATCTTTTAATGTATATTTTAAGGCTCTGTTTTTTTCTCTAAATATCATTTTAGCTTTTCCCCTGATTCCATCCACTATGTAGTTTTTGATCAGTTTAATTTTGTCATTTCGTAATGTTTTTTATGATTCTTCTTTAACCTATGAATTATTTAAACATCTGAGTTTTAAGCATTTGTTTAAACAGAATAGTAAAGTGCTTTTATAATTTCTAATTAATTACAATGTGATCAGATGTTGTTTCCTAATTGTTACTTCTCTGACTCTCCTAGTACTGTACTAGGAATCGCTTCACACCTGCATATGATGTCAGGTCATCTTCATCTGCAACTCGCACCTTTGAAAGCACTGGACTGCTGGTCATCACCTGGAAGAACCAAGATGGTCCACCTGGAATGTTACCCTGTTCTTTCAGAATTTTTTACTTCTTTGTGGATTCATCCCGTCTTATTCACCACCAACCAGCATCTCTGAGTCCTTCTGAATAAAACATGCCTGCCTGCTACCCACTCTCTTATGGTTGTGCTTCCCCCTTATTACCTATGTATTTGGTTTTTTTTGTTTGTTTGTTTTGTTTTGTGATGGGGTCTTCCTATGTATTCCAGGCTGACCTCAAACTTATGGTCCTCTTGCCTCAGCTTCCTGGGTGTTGGGATTACAGGCATGTGACGTCATACTGTTATATTCAGTGAACCTCCCTCTCTTGTAACATCCATTTCTCGTGTAAAGTTTCTTTCTAGTGTGTGCACAGAGCACTTGTGTCTGGATCACCTGAAGGACTTTTGGAAAGTACAGGCTTATGTTTTTCTCAAGAGCATTTTAATTAGAATCTCAAACCTGCTGTTAGAATGAATAGAATTCTGAATATAGAGCTACAAATATCACTGTCAGTTTTGTGGACGTTCAAGTTGATGTCTTCTTACTGTTATTTATTTTATTTTTATAATCATGTCCTCAGAATCCAACATCAAATCAGTTGATGTTAATGAATAAAAGAAATAATAGAGGCCATACAAATGACTTAGCGGTTAAAAGCATATAATTCTCTTGCAGAGGAGCCAAATTCTGTTCCCAGCGTCCTCACTGGGCAGCTCTCTACTACTTTCAATTCTAACTTGAGGGGGATCTGATGCACCTGGCCTCTATAGGAACCTACACTCAGATGTACACACATAAACACACACACACACACACACACACACACACACACACACACATATTAATAAAACCAATCCTAGCAGTTGCCCATGTGGCACAGTTTCAGGGGAGGCTAATTCTTCAACACAGCATTAGGTCTGAGCAATTCTACTAGCGTTTAGTGCCCTGCGTAAAATGTTAACAGTTCTGTAAGGTTTAGTTGGTCAAATCTATTAGTATTAATGTATTCATGACTTCAGAGTATTTGAATTGCCAGGGTCCATTTAACATAGACAAGTCACCTGTCATTACCCAGACCTTGTATCTGAAGCTGCTTGGCAAGGTGTTCAGCAGGAAGAAGACAATATTGGAATCAGAGTCTTTGCGACATTCAGTAAGGAAGGAAAGAAAGAGTGGAAGTTTTCTGAAGAGAAACTGAGGTGAC
>CABHPP010149471.1:7798-18338 GCA_902168425.1 Peromyscus attwateri
GGTAAGCCACGAGCCATGCGGCAAGGTATAGATTAATAGAAATGGGTTAATTTAAGATATAAGAACAGTTAGCAAGAAGCCTGCCACGGCCATACAGTTTGTAAGCAATACAAAGTCTCTGTGTGTTTACTTGGTTGGATCTGAGCGGCTGTGGGACTGGCGGGTGAGAGAGATTTGTCCTGACCATGGGCCAGGCAGGAAAACTCTAGCAACATGGGTCCATGCTGTGGGATGTTCTGTATGTTAAATGTGTTGCTCTGATTGGTTAATAAATAAAACACTGATTGGCCAGTAGCCAGGCAGGAAGTATAGGCAGGACAAGGAGAGAGGAGAATTCTGGGAAGTGGAAGGCTGAGGCAGAGAGACGCTGCCAGCCACCATGATGAGAAGCAGATGTTAAGATACTGGTAAGTCACAAGCCATGTGGCAACTTATAGAATAATAGAAATGGGTTAATTTAAGATATAAGAACAGTTAGCAAGAAGCCTGCCACGGCCATACAGTTTATAAGTAAAATTAGTCTCTGTGTGTTTACTTGGTTGGGTCTGAGTGGCTGCGGGACTGGCGAGTTAGAGAGATTTGTCCTGAATGTGGGCCAGGCAGAACCAGAAAAACTCTAGCTACAGGTCCACACATCAAAGACTCAAATTTCTAATGCTGAAGGCCCAAAGTAGTCCCTTTCTCTTCATAAACTGATCCCTTATGGCGATGGGAAGCTCATTAACCTGCTTCTTTCTTGTACTGCCAAATGGTCAGCATCTAGATGAGGACATTTAATAGACAATTCTTCTGTTCAACTCAAGCCAGCTTCCACATCAAAACCAAACATTTAAAAAACTGAGTACCTAAAATATATAAACATAGAATGCTAAGAACATTCTTAAGAATGACCGAATGTAAACTTTACCTCATGGGAAGGCTAAAGGCCACATACAACTCTTGACACTATGACAACCACCAGAAAGAATGGTACAAGTTCTGAATACGGAAGGGCAGTTTCTTTAGTGATACACCAAATACAAAAGTCTGAGTTCACTGTTCTGGCTGATCGTCCATAAAACACCATGCTTCCGCAAAATAAAAGCTCTTAGCTGGACTAGAATGAGGGAATGAACAATCTGAACAATATCTTTTACTGCCTGAGAAAATTAAAAGAGTGCCTGAAAGGGCCAGGAGAGCTGCTTGACTGTGACTTCAGGCAGCCTTCCAAGGCGCCTCTGCTTTGCTAAGTATGAGTCATAAGGAAAGAGTGAGAATACAGTGAAAATCTAGTCTTTCCCCCCTAGTCCTAGCCTCTCCTCTCCTTTATTTTATTTTTTTTTAAAGGCTTTGATGGGTAATAGTTAAACAGATTCCAGAAAGGCTTAACTAGGCAAGAACAGTTTGGGGAGAGGCTGCAGAAGAGTCTATTGTTTGGCACTGTGAGTTGCAGATCCTGAGGTATCCTCTATATCCTGAAGATCATGCTGATCACAGACTGTTGACCACGGCTAGACTGTGCGGGTGAGGGCTGAGAAATGGGTCATGCAAATACCTTTGCTTCCTGAGTTTCCTGATATCATCAGCTCATATACTGGACAAGCACTGAGCAGGAAGGGTGGAGCTTGTCCTGTATGAATGCTCCTGAAGTGGCATCTCAAACATGACAGCAGGAAAGCTGTCCACGTGCACTTGTCTGTCACAATGAATGAAGCTCTTTAGGAACTGGTACCAAAAAGTGGGGAGGCCTTTTTTGGTTTTGGGCTGTCCTTTTAAATTTTTTATTTTAATTAAGGAAAAGCTGAGTGTAAAAAGAAAGAGAATTCAGTTTCTGTACCCATTTGGAATTACTTAATCCAGCTTCCTGGAGCATTTGTGAGGACACATCTTCTATCTTCTGCACTTGACCACTTAGCAGCCACAATATTTACACTGGGTACCACCTGATAAAGAAGAATAAACATATTCCTTGCCTGGAACGAGGTTTGATCTGGATATCAAAAACAAGTTATATATATGTATGGTTGAGCACACGGCTTTCAGTAGGAAAGGAAATCCAACTGTTCTCTCTCCCTTTCCTGATATTCTTTTTTATTTCTGTGAAGTATTAGAGATGTGGATAAGACAGGGTTCCCCTTCCTCAGGCAAGTGTTTACAACCCCTGGAACGTGTCCTGTGCTGAGCACGTGAAGGTGCATGCACTTTACCTCTGTTACCCAGAGAAGTAAACCAGACAGGGGCAGGGGTGGGAGAGCACCAACAAAATCTGCTCAGACACATGGGAGGATCAAGCCACGTGCACGGTGAAAAACAACTGGCACAGCTCCTGAGCTTCCTGACGAGATGCTGCTCTGCGTTTGATGAGGACAGGCCCTGACTCACTGGCGGGCTTAAGTCACTTATCCTGAGAATTAGTTTTGTCATTTATAAAGCAGAAGTGATAAGCTGTAATCACTGGGTTGCTATGAAAATCGAAAGAGAATTAGGCATGTGTTTGACAGCTGGAAGCAACAGAGTACAAATATGTACACATCGGAGCAGTATTGTGATTACAGTCTACTTGATTAGGCACTTGATGGCATTAGGCCTGGTACTGCTGATCAAAAGCCTTAATAATGCTAAGCGCACCAGCCAGCTAGCTTCGGTCACTGAGGTGAAATACTTGGCAGTCTGTTTCTGAGGCAAGGTTTCCTTCTGCTCATGGCTCTGGAGGATCAAGTTCATACTGTGGTTTGTGTCTCTGATGAGGCGGCACATTATGGTGGGAAGGCATGCGTGATGGTTAGCGTTTCTTGCCAACAGGGTGTAGAATCTGGGAGATGGGCCTCTGGGCACAGCTGTGGGGGATTACCTCCATTAACCGAGGTGGGAGACTCAACCACTGTGGGTGCCGCCTTTTCCTGGCTCGGATCCTGGATCACGTCAGTGTAGAAAGGGAACTGAGCAACGTGTGCACTCACTGCACACTTGTCCCCCTCCTCCTTCTTCTCTTCCTCCTCCTCTTCTCCTAAGATTTTAGTTTAATTTTCTGTGTATGACTATTTTGACTGCATGTGTGAGAATGCACTGTATGCATGCCTAGTACCTGGGGAGGTTAGAAGAGGGCGTTGAATTCCCTGGCAATGGAGTAACTGACAGTTGTAAGCTGCTATTTGGGTTCTGGAAACTGAATCCAGGGCCTCAGCAAGTGCTTTTAACTGCCGAACAATCTCTTCAGTCCCTACCCTTAGGTTCTTGCCTATGGAAGCAATGTGCCTCAAGATCTTACTGCTGTGATTTACCTACCATGATGGACTATAAACTGTAATTGTGAGGAAGTAATTTCCTTTTCTCTTCAGTGGCTTTGTGAGAGTATTTTATCACAAGAGGAAAAGAAACTAAATCAGTGTGGTAGACACACCACTCACATCCCAAGTCATGAAGGATAGAGACAGAGTACCGGCTCAGACATCTAAACTCTTTTTTTCCCTTTCATAGTGGTGCTGAACATTGAACCAAGGGCCCACTACATTTAATCTAGCAATCCAGCCCCAAATCCCTTCTGACGGCACATCCCCCAGCGACCAAAGGACGTTTCATTAGATCCCACCTATAAAAGGTACACAGCATCTTCCAATAGCACTACCCTGAGGGTCAAGTTTTTACATAAGGACCTTGCAAAACATTCATCCCAACCATAGCACTAAGGACCGTAGCAAAACTGCTCTTGGTAACAGAGAAGTTAAGACACAAGACATGGCATTAGGCAGAATTTGTTCCTACTAGTTCAGGAAACTGAGTCAAGATCTTAATCTATAAAATGAGGGTGTAAGTTGCACCTACTTGATACGGTAGAACTCCGGGTCGGTAATGAAGATTAAGGAGACAATCCACGTAACCTGAGCACAATGCTTGCTCATGGAATTTTCAGGTACCCCAGACAGAGCATCACTAGCAGCCACATCCAACAGGTCAATGAAGAAAATGTGAGCTCTTCTGAGTATTTCTAGCGACATCCATCATATGCTCAGTGCATGTGTGCAGCAAACACCTGGTGCCATTAACCAGAGTGGATGGCACGGGGTCAGCAAGAGGGTGACAAGTCCCTCGCTCCCTCATTTCTCCAAAGACAGTCTTAAAGGAAGGGCTGGAGGGTGAACCAGAGACAACAGAGAGGCTTTCCACAGTCAGAGGCTCACACAACCAGAGCAGGTGTGTGCCACCTAGACTGGTAACTGGTAGTGGGGTCTCTGGTTTATTTATGACAGAGAACTGTCAAAGAGGATAAGGGATTCAGGGCGGGTGACCCACTCGGGAGTTTTACCCATTAGTGTCCTTTTTCCTTTGGACTCATTTCTACAAGCTTGGCCAGCCAGGTATAATACAGCAGAGCTCTATCTGGAGTCCTGTAGCAGATCAGTCCTCACCAGCTTCCACTTGGACTAGACAACTACAGGGTATGGATGCCTGGGGTAGATACACTGAACCACTCAACTGAGGAGCTACCAGACACTACTCAGGGATTGGCCTGGGGCTACGGGCAAGATCTCAGGAGAGTATAGAACACACTACCACCCAAGGTCCAAATAAAGGGACTGGAAATCAGGCAAAGCCTGTGTTCCTGCACAAGCCACTGCCCCAGGCCGGGGCTTCTGCTCCTCATCACTCACCCACCAGAGGCGACATGAAAACCTCAGAACTAAAAAGCTCAGGTGGCTGCTCCCACCGTGACAGCAGTCACACACTCCCTCAGACAGTGTGGACGGTTAGCGGGGTATGCTGGCACACACACCCACAACCCCAGCATAGGACAGTGGAGGGAAGAAGTTCAGGAGATAAAGGCCATCCTCGGCTACACAGTGAGTCTGAGGGGAGCCTGGGCTATGGTGATATGGAGGTGCTGGGGGGCAACACACAAGAATGTATGTAGAGCTGATATCAGTCACATGCCAGTAAAGGGCCACTGGCTTAATAGAATATGAAAAACAAATACAGAACGGGTTTGTTGTATTGAAAAAATTATAGATACACATATATATCTATAAATTTATAAATCACCGCTGGGTGGTGGTGGCGCACGCCTTTAATCCCAGCACTCAGGAGGCAGAGGCAGGTGGATCTCTGTGAGTTCGAGGCCAGCCTGGTCTACAGAGCTAGTCCAGGACAGGCTCCAAAGCTACAGAGAAACCCTGTCTCAAAAAACAAAACAAAACAAAAAAAAAAAGAAAAAAGAAAAAATTATAAATCACCACTAACTGTGTTTTAGGATGCTATGTTAAGATAGATGTTAAAAAAATGAGATAGCATCAGGGTAGGCTGCTGCTATGGTGACTGATGACAGAATCTGCACGTCTCTAGGATATTCCTGCAACCCTGTGCAATCATAGGAAAGTCAAGTTTGTTGGCAAGCCTGTTTTTGGTTTATTCCTCGGACTGTGTGAATGAATGGAACTTTATAAAAGGCTATCATGTACTCAGGAGCTCCCGGATTTCTCTCTTCAACATGTAAATCTGTTTACTATGACTGAGAATGGCAATGGTAATGGTGCTAATGATGCTGTGAACTCCAATGGACTGGACCCTTCTGAAACGCCAGGCGTGACACTCATACTTCCATGCATCCCCGCATCCCCTCTCACAGTCAGGAAATTGAAACTGGAGACAAAATCTAGCCCAAAGAAAGGCCCGCCAGAGAGCTCAGCAGGGAAAGGTGCCTGCTGCCAAGCTTGACAACCTGAGTTTGCTCCCAGGACCTGCACAGTAGAAGGCAAGAACAGACTATGGAAGGTTGTCCTTAGACTTCACAAGTGCTCCTTCTTCTCCCTCAAATAACGTAATTAAGAAAGAAATCTAGCCCAAGAGCCCACAATGAATCCAATAAAGGTAGGTTTCCCTACAGCATTTGAAACTGCTGGTCTGTTGGTTATTAGGCCTCAGGAGTTACAATCTAACCTTGCGTTAGATGGTCTATTCTATAAGAAATGGGAGACTGAATTGTATGTAGTGGGAGGGGACACTCAGTTCACGATGAGGCCAGAGAATAAGGCCAAATTCTCATCTTTTTAACTCGAGCCTTGGTCAGGGAGGCCTGGTAGCAAACACTATTTTCTTGGGGATCCCCAAAACCACACTGATCTTTTCTCTGGGATGGTCTGTTTCCCTGGAGGGGACTCCTCCAATTTCCTCACCAAGAGGTGCAGTTAAGCTTTCCATCTCCAGGTCAGGTCCTTCTGGCCCCATCTCTCCAGAAGGAGACCTACCAGTCCTCGTCTAGGGCTGGGGAGACGATCTGGGAGGTCCACAGCCTCTTACTGTGACTCCCACTCAGTGTTCCTGGCCTGGCCTGCTAACCCCTAGTTTACATTGGGGCCAGGTCTTAACTATGAGCCTGGGAGCCAAGGACACCCAGGGCTTCTTGCCACCTCTTCCTGCTCCCTCATTGCTGCAGCTTGCCTTTTCTGCTCTGGAAGCTCTTTGCTTTTTACTTCCTAGACTTTTATCCGGTCTACCTTTTACTGTCGTATCTGTAGAGGTTTTGAAAAGGAAACAGCTTTTCAAAGCATACATGTTTAATCTGTCATGTTTACACAGAAGACTACTACCACCCGCCTCACATACCCATGAACCATTCAATGATTATATCATCTAAACACAGAAGGAGAAATAAAATATTCAGGTATATTTCCTTTAGTTTAAAGAGAAAAATTTAAGACATCTGGATCTCAACTTTAGAGACCAGGCATGCTCAGGATGGTACAGTCGTAGACTCTAACTCAGTAAGTCAGAAAACAAAAGGACACGTAAGACTACAACAACCCTTCCATCTCCAACGTCCTCCTGGGAGACCCAGGAGCAAATCACTACACTGCACTCCCACGGCTGTTCAATAACCTAAAATGCTTTCTTCAAACACTTAAAGTTACTTAAACCACAAAATGCATGTGTAATAAGAGCCCAATAGCTGGATGGATGGTGAAGTGTTAGTGGGAAATGTTGATACAGCCTCAAACTGTAATATTATTTGTTTCTTCTGGGAAACCATGGAAAACTACATACCAAAATGATGCAAGATTACTCCAAACAATAAAAGATAGTAAACCAAGCTTAATAAATTCTCCCCTACTCCTTGTTTTTTGGAGATAGGGCTTTACTTTGTAGCCCAGGCTAGTAGTCTCAAATACTATAATCCTTCTGCCTCAGCCTCCTAAGGGCAAGCCGTCATAGCCACCTTAATCATATCTCTTTTAAATATATTGCAAACTATGTAATACTGTAATCATTTATTCACTCAGAAGTCTTGCTATGTAACTCAGGCTAGCTTGATGCTCACTACGTAGTCTTGAACTTTAGAGATCATCCTGTCTTAGCCCAAGTACTGAGATTTTAGGTTTAAGCCAAAATGCCTAGAACAATTTCTTAATTTAAAATGATGAAACTTCAGGCATATTCATACGACCTGTTTCCACATATATATATGTATGTATTTATTTAAATTAAATGTTTTATCTATATTGGAAGGCTCATGAAGCCAGAGGATGATGACTCCTACAAGATTAGGAAAACAACACAGCAGGAACATCTACTTACAAGAAGCCTGGAACACCTGTGGGGCAACTTCTTCCAGCAGGCTGCATGACCTCAGAAATCAGGGAGGTCACTGGCTAGCTTTGACTAGTACATGCGTGTGTGAGTGTGCACACTGTGTGTGTGTGTGTGTGTGTGTGTGTGTGTGTGTGTGTGTGTGTTTACAGAAGGGAGAGAAGGAAGAAAGAAATGAGGGAAAAGAGAAAAAACCAAAAGGGCAAAAGGGAAGGGAACCATCCTTACTTAATATCCTCAAGGTTGACAGAAAGTGAAATTCCTTTCCCTGATTCTGGAATTAAGGATGCAGATGCTGGGCAGGGGCCTGGAGAACTGAGTGAATTCTAGGCACACTAGAATAGGGATTGCACGTCCTTATTCCCATGAAGCGACAATGCATAACAGCACCTGCTTCCTGTAGGAAGTCTGGTTAAACTGCTCATTTCTTAGGAATACCATGTGGAATTGACACTATACACAAGGCATTCCATTAGGGACTTTTATTTTGTACCAATTCAAGGGATTAAAACGCCTCCAAGGGTTGAGTTAAAAATTCTGCTTTAGTGAATTTAGGTCATTCAAATCTGAATCAGGACTGCTGTTAGAAATGCTTAATGGTCTCTTGCTTTTGGTTCCCATCATGCTTTTCTTTAGAGAAGTGCCTGCTGCTAAGAAATAGGAATGTCATTTTCCTTCACTGAATTAAAGTAAAATGTAATATTTGGTTGCTCCACTCAGAGCTTACCTGTCACATCTAAAAGGTGGTATATTTTTGGCATTCATTCAACACACACAAAGTGCCTCTGAAAGAACAGCAGAAATGGACAAAGAGCTAAGAGCATAACCGGGGTGGCGGAGCATGACTATGGTCCCACTGCTGAGGAGGCTGATATAGAGTCACCTGAGCCCAGGGCTCTGAGGTTGGGCTGGACATCATTAAATAACACAGAGAGCTAGTAGATGAATTACGAGCTCTTTGAAGTCAGTATTAACTGACTGATGGGGTGCTCATCACACCTCATCACTGTGCATACCCAGGCCTCACAAAATCTGCTTTTTCTTAGGCAGCCAGACTGATAACACACAAATACTACAACCAACATGTCACAATTTTTTAACTTGCACATCACTGTAGTTATTGTACGCACCACTTCTTAAAGACTACCTATTTACTTATCAAAGCAACCTTTTATAAATAAGTGTATTAGGACCGTTGTACAGACAAGGCATATCAAACCCAAAACTTTCCCAAGGTCATATAGTCAATAAGAAGCCAGACAGAATTCAAACTTGGAGTAGGGTTCTGGAGCGTCAACCACAAGTTGCCTGATACTAAAATTAGGTGACTGGGGTGGGGTGGGGATGACAAAGTCTATCAGCTTTCCACCGCAGCTGAGGCTCTTCATGGCCCAACCAGAGTATCTACGATAAACCATGAGGGTATACGCTAAATAAATTTCTTCTACAGAAGAGGGACATTTGGCTAGAAAAATCTTATTTTTCATTTCAGAGGTTGAAAATGCCATCAAATGGAGTCAGTGATAAAGAATGAGAGGTGCTATCTTGTTTCACTTCTGGTCCTAGAATACAGCCTTATCAACAGGCTTATGAGCAAGCCACCTCAGCTCTAAAAATTCCATTATGATTCACTAATAACAATCAAGTATATAATGAATCTCCATCCTAAGGATGCCACTGATATGATTATTGGTACATGTCTAATGTATTCCATGCATTATGGGGCTGTATTGTGTTTCCTGACAGGTCTGTATACATAGTCATACAAAAGAAACTGCTATTAAACCAGCACCATATAATTAAGAACAGGCGGAGCTATTCTACAATTTTAAATCCTTACAGGTATTAATAAAAGGATAAGTAAAACCTAAGGAAGGGATGATGGGGGAAGGATGCAGGCCAACTCAACTGCAGAACACCCAGTGACTGAATACAGGAGTCCTGGGAAATATCTTCATTCTACCCACCGAGTGCCTTCACTTTCTTCACTTACAAACAAGAGAGCTCAGACTTGACCATGAGCACTTCAACAATTTTATGGTGTAAAATATATGAACTGAACGCTGTTTTCATCCAACTATCCAAAATGACGTGAAAACACAATGGCTAACTGCAGAAATACACAGGCCAGATGGAGAAGCTGCAGGATGACTCACCTAAACCAGGGAATTACTGTGTGATCTGGTTTTAGCCACTTGTCTAAGAGCCTTAAAACAACAAGCCTGCTCTTCTCTCATTTTCTTGCGGCCTGAATGCTGACTCATGTTATGTTATCAGATTTTCATAACAAGATGAACAAAGTCCATGGCTCTTATAGCCTGATGCATGTATCCTCTGACCATCACCAATATCTATACAGAATGACTGATACGCCATTCTCTGCAAGGTCGGGGTTTAAGAAAGTCCCCAGGATGACCTCCTCAACAAAAGGAATGTAAGAGTAAGTACAGTGTGAGAGGAGCACACAAGGCCCCTCCCCTAGCTGAGGAGCTACTGCTGGGGGAAGGGGTGTGGCCACATCTAGTAAAAAACAAAACCAAACCAAACAAAACCCACACTCATGTACATGCAAACAACCCGATTAAAGTTAGTGGGTTATATAGTAAAAAGACAAGACGTCAAAGAAGGAAAAGGTGTCAAAGACGTGTTGGAATGAAGGGCTTGGGGGTGGGGACACAGATAAGAGAGAGAAATGGTGTAAGCAAACATATTAAAATATATTACAAACATGTATGAAATTGTCAAATATTAATAAACGTAATGGCATGGATAAAGAATGGCTTTATTTATTCTGTGAAGGATACTGTGGATGACCAAAGGCTATAAGAGCCATGCAACCTGTTCATCTTCTGAAATAAAAAAAGAAGTGCATCAGGTGCCAGGGGAGAATTACTCCTAAGGTGCCAGGATACCCGAAACCATGGCTTTGAGGCCCAACACACACACACACACACACACACACACACACACACACACACACACA
>CABHPP010149471.1:18348-53341 GCA_902168425.1 Peromyscus attwateri
ACACACACACACACACACACACACACACACACACACACACACACACAGAGTTTTTGTTTTCAGTACTGGGAATTAAACCCAGGGCCAGCATAATAGGCAAGTGCTCTTCCTCCAGCCTTCCACATCATTTTTATTGTCTTACTGTTTCTTAGTGGAATGGTCATAGCTCTATATGCATCAGCCTTATCACAGACAGACTTGTACCTTTGACAAAATCTTTTATTTCTTCTCCACTATAGTTTGACCACCCTCTATCCACGGTGGTAAATCTGACTCTTTCTCACCAAGTGACACTAGTGAGAAAGTGGACATGTGGCTGCTATGGTCCCCTACAATCTTGAATCAAGTGACCTTGGCCTGCGATAGTTCTATTGCACCCATGGAGATTCATGGACATGGGTTTTATGGAAATTCTGTTTCAGATCAACAGTTCATATTCCAAGGTGTGGTGGGAATAAAGAAGAAGAATTAGACTTGTGTGCCTTTGCTTTCTTTGTTCAGGGTGGATTGATGTGGCAGAGGTAAAGAAAACAAAGGTTTTAAAGATGGCTGCCTTGGTTGAGGTGGGATTTACAAGTCACTACTTATCCATTTGGATCTCAAGATGGACAAGAAATTAGAGTTAACTGAGCTTACAGAGTGCCTGGAACCAGAGTATCTTCAGGGAAGAGTCCAAGAAAAAGAGGGAGGCATCTTAGAACTGTCTAGAAAGGCTGCCAGGTGAGCCCATAAACCTAAGAGAACAGATCAGCATTCTGTCCCATCTAATGTGAAAAACAGAGTGTTCTATTATGTTTTCTGTTTTTGGTTTTTGTTTTTTTTTTTTTAAACTCATCAAGCAAAAGGCAACAGACAATTGTGTGCTTTTATTGCTTTAGGCTGAATAAATGAACCTTGTGTCATTATTTCAATGTCCAAACACTGGGGAAACAGGTTTAAATGTTCCCTCTCTTCTAAATCTCAAACTGGAACTCGACTCTTTTTTTTTTTTTTTTTTTTTTTGAGACAGGGTTTCTCTGGGTAGTCCTGACTGTCCTGGAACTCACTTTGTAGACAGACCAGGGTGGCCTCGACTTCAGAAATCCACCAGCCTCTGCCTCCCAAATGCTTAAAAGTGTGCACTACCACGCCTGGCTTGGAACTCAACTCCTAATGGAAGTGTTCCAGGAAGGTGGGGCCTAATGGGAGGCTGAGGTCAGGAGGGCAGAGCCTGACCAATGAACTAACAGCACCATGAAGAGGACTTGGGAGTGGGTCCTTCTGTTCTTGTGCCCTGTGAGGAACAGCACACTGTGGGGACAGAGCTTTGAAGGGGCCTCCTTGGGAGCAGACATGGGGCCTTTAACAACACTTGGGTGCCTTGTTCTCATACTTCACAGCCTCTAGACCTAGGGAATACGTTTCTAATATTTACAGTCAGCCTCAGGAATTCTGTTGCAGTGCACAATATGGAGGAACACACTAGGTAAGGAGCTAGCTTAACTGCAGACAACTACTGAACCCATGTCTGCAGCCCAGGCACCTCGAAGCGGCAGACTGTATCACGTTGTCTCAGGGCCGGCTCCGTTTGTCCTTCACCCAGGTCTTCAACCACCACAGTCCAAGCTGAGCCTCTTCTCTCTCTCACTCATATTCTATATTCTTGAACCCCATTGGTGTAAGAACACTTAATCTAAAAAGTCCAGAAAACTCCATGCTCTGAATCATGTAATCAGACCCCTGGAACACCTTATCTAATAATCTGTCGTGCTCTAAAAATCCAATTCTCATTAGCTTCCATTTGAAAGCTTTCTTTTCTGACATAAATCTAGTGATTTTATGTAAATTTAATCATCATAAAAAAGTATAGAGAAGTAAAAATATTGGGATTCATCCAGAGCTGGTATTACATTGCTCACTTAATCAGTTATTAATGATTTAAAGTGTTCCTATTTTTTGCATTATTATAAACAAAACTACAGTTAATTTTCTTGAGTTATGCATCGATTTCTTTATAGATCAAATTCCTGTTAAAATTAAAAATTACCGATGTAAGTTTTTAGCCAGTGTGTGTATTTGGGGTAGGGGAATATTTACTTCCATGAGAACAGGACTATTAATTTTTTTTTTTTTGTTTTGTTTTTCGAGACAGGGTTTCTCTGTGTAGCTTTGCGCCTTTCTTGGAGCTCACTTGGTAGCCCAGGCTGGCCTCGAACTCACAGAGATCCGCCTGCCTCTGCCTCCCGAGTGCTGGGATTAAAGGCGTGAGCCACCAACGCCCGGCTAGGACTATTAATTTTTAAACTTTTTTTTTTTTTAAAGATTTATTTATTTATTATATATACAGCATGTATGACTGCAGGCCAGAAGAGGGCACCAGATCTCATTACAGATGGTTGTGAGCCACCATGTGGTTGCTGGGAATTGAACTCAGGACCTCTGGAAGAACAGTCAGTGCTCTTAACCTCTGAGCCATCTCTCCAGTCCCTAATTTTTAAACTTTTACCACTACGTAATTACTTGCATATTTACTGACTGAACCTACTTCATACTCTTACTGGCTACTTGGCTTTCTTTGGAATTGCTTTTCCTGTCCTCCCCACCCCACCCCCACCTCACCCCCACCCCACCCTCACCCCACCCCCTGTTGCAATGTTTATATTCCTATGATTAATAGTTTAGAATTGTTTCCTAAGGTTATTAATGGAAAAACTATAATGAACTAGTTTCTTATTTTTTTATATCATTTGACTTAGATGTAAGACATTTTGCTACATTTGAATTTATAACTCCTAAGACAAACCAATTTTCACCAATGTGATTTTTGACATTCATAACATGTTTAAAAAGCCCATGCTTCAAGATTATAAATAAATATTTTCTTGTTGCAAGTTCATATATTTGGATGATTTCACGTTTTAAATCTAAGTCTTTGGTCCACATGTTACAGATTCCGGGAGATACAGTACTGCCTTCAGAGTTCTTCCCACTGGTCTTTCAGGCACCGGTCGGCCTCCGTTTTCCCTGCTGCTTTAGTTCCTCTTCCCATTTACAGATCCATGCCTTCAAGATAATCACATTTACTGTCTAGCTGCTGTGTTCTGGGTGAAACGCATACAACACAGAACAGGGAGAAAAGCTGCAACCGGCAGAAGAGGGTCCATCACTGTGCTACATAACCCGACTAGACGGTTAATTTTACCCGTTTTCATTTTGTGCTAAAAACTGCAGAGTAAAATGAGTACTGGTTGGGAAGAGAGTAAAAATCATTACATAGTAAAAAAAAATCTTTCAGGTACAAAACCATTTGAACTCATTACTCAGAATGTTCTAAGTAATTAGGGCACTCAAAATACACATGAAATGCTGGGCTGTTTTCAGGGCAACAAAATACCAAGTTTCACGCTATTTTCTGCCATAATTAACTAAATAATTTATATTTAAGTGGCATCTTGCATATGGGTCTGAAAAAAAATCACTTCACTGGTGTGATAATATGCTGATCAGAAACTGACTGAAACAACAATTAAAAAAGAACTGCTAGAGATTCATGAAAGACAAAACAACACCACCCCCCTCAAATCAACAACAACTGAGTTGTACCAAGAAGCTATATTTTTTTTTGGTTTTTCGAGACAGGGTTTCTCTGTGTAGCTTTGCGCCTTTCCTGGAACTCGCTTGGGAGACCAGGCTGGCCTCGAACTCACAGAGATCCGCCTGCCTCTGCCTCCCGAGTGCTGGGATTAAAGGCGTGCACCACCACCGCCCGGCCTATATTACATTTTTGTACTATATTATAGCAAGTTAAGAAAAGGAGTTTTTTAAAAATATGTTTACTTCATGTATTTATTTTTATGTGTGCAGCCATGTACACAGGTGTCCACAGCATGTATGGAGGCCAGGGGCAGCTTGAGGAAGTCAGTTTTCTGTTTCTACCATGTGGGTCCTGGGGACTGAACTCAGGTCCTCAGGCTTAGTGGCAAGCACGTTCACCTGCTGAGGCTTATTATGATTCAAGAATGGGAGTTTTAAAAAACTGAACTACTTCTGGGCAGCAACGGTTGGGAATCTAGTAGTTAGGAGTTTCGTAAGTGGTGATGTAAGATAATATACCATATAAGCAATGTCCATCCCATGAAGGCGAACAAGTACTGGATATCATTATCCATCACGACCTTCCTGCCCTGTCAGCTGCCCACTACTCCATGTGGTACTGGTTGCTGTACTGAGTACTCAGTACAGTACAGAGCAGAGTTCTAAGACCAAAGTACAACTGCTAACGTAAGTCTTCAGATCAAAGATGTCTGCCACAAGTCAACTGTGAAAGCACAAACTCAAGTTAAAACCCCCTCTGCCCCTAAACCTAGCCTAGTCAGCGAGTTCTAGCACATAAACCCAATATATTACGCCCCAACCTCTATTTGGGATAGTAATGTGGTATAATGCTTAAAATATGGCCTTCAACCCACCAGCTATTTCCAGTTGCATGATTTTAGGCAAGCTACTTTTTTTTCCCCCATATGTGGTTTTCTTATCTATAAATCAAGGAGTGTACTCTGAGAGGCTTGCGGAGACTTGGCTAGGAACATATGATCATGTGGTCACTCTCAGTAAAGCTGCTGTTACTGGTAAAACCTCGATCCAGTGAGGCTTTTTATAAGGCCTATTATCTGTGGCATTCCACTATCTCCGACATACCCCATAAACAAACAAACCGAAAAAGGCATTACATAATTCAGCAAGAACAGCTCAGCAAGCAATAAATACCCACTATACTTTGGGCACTGAATGCTAAAGACACAAGATAAACAGCACAGGGCCACTTCCGGACTGTTGTTAGACACTGTGGGGACAGCCAAGGGTTACCCAGAATAGCTGCGCTATCATCAATTGTGAACTGATTCTCCATGTGACTGGGGCAATGGGAGGAGACAAAGAGCTCCACGTTACAGATGTGAGAGTGGACACTGGAGAAGAACCCGCCCTGGAAGAAGTGACTGGGTATCATCAGCCGTCACTTCTTTCCTGTCCTTCAGTTGCCCACGACTCCACTTTCTACTACGGCCTGAAGAGAAAAGAATACATTGTATCGTAGGCCACTGCTGGCTCTGGTTGCTGTCCTGAGTGCTCAGTCCTCAGAGCAGGGGTCTAAGACGGAAGTAGTGCTGCGGACATGAGTCTTAGGAACAACAACCAAAAAGACTTCCTGCTCTGGAAATCCCGAGGACACTGAGTGGTAAGACCCCCACGGATTAATCCTTCTCATGCAATGAAAGACAGAGTCCTCTGTAACGTCTAGTGAAAGAAGCATCTCCTGACTGTCACCTATGATTCCTTTTACATTTACAAAGTAAATTTTAAAAGAGCACAGTACTGAGGGCAGGCATTTCTCGGTATTGGGACAGGGTATCTAGTAATATTCACATGGTATCTAGTAGTACCATAAATTCAAAATGTGCCAGTGACCTAATCACAAGACTCAAAGCCATAGAGCCCTCAGATGAAAAGACAGGATAAGTCTTCTCAACATGTGGCTTAGCAATGGAGTCTTACATATGATAATGAAATAAAAACAGATTAATTAGAATTTATCCAAATTTAAAACATTTGTATATTAAAAGACATTATCATTATAAAGAGGGGAAACCTGTAAAGTTGAAAGTATCTGCAAATTATATATTTAGTAAAGGTCTAGCATACAGAATACAAAATTTTTATAAATCAACAACAAAAAACAATCTAAACAATATATGGCAAAACACTTTAAAGCTATTTCTTCAAAGAAGATATACAAATGTCCCCAAGACCTCAAGGATGCTCAATAACACAGAGAAATGCAACTTGCAACCACAATGAGATTAAAAAAAAAAAAAAAAAAAAAAACCACCTAAGACAGCCACTATACTACCCAAGCACGGCAACGTTGGTGAGACTACGGAAAACCTGGAACACGGTAAATTGTCAGTGGGAAAATGGTCCAGCTACTACGGAAAACTCTGGCAGTTATTAAAACAGTTAAGCACAGAACTGTCACAGAACACAGTAACTTATCCCCAGGTACATACCTGCCACAATTGAAAACAGATAATTAAGCACATACATGCACACGTGCGTCCACAGCGGCACTGGCCACAAAGTCAAAGACCGAAGCAACTCCAGTGCTCAACAGCGGATGGACTGACTGACAAATGGGAGGACACACAACTGAGGAACATTTTTAAGATGCAAAAAGAAAGAAGCATATATGCTACAATGAACATGCACTTTGAAAACCGTATGCTGAAGAAGCCAGACACAAAGAGGGAGTGCTTTATACATGTACATGTAGCAATAGATAATAGTGGAATAGATAAATCCACAGAAACAGAAAGTAGACCCGAGACTGCCAGGGCTATAAGAGGGGTGGGAAAAACAATTGCTTCCCTTGGTATCTGCCAAATGACAGAGAGTGACTAGGACGAGTTGCAATGGCCCCCTTGGAGTGATGAAAATATTTCAGATACAGGTAGTTATTGCACAAAATCGTGAATGTGCTTTTAAAATGGTGACTTTTATGTTACATACATTTTATCAGAATTATAGGCTGAATTACACCCCCTGAAAAGACACAGTGAATCCTAATTTCCAGTACCTGTGATCATGACTTTATTAGGAAATATGATAATCAAGATAGATGGAGGTTACTGGAGATGTGGGGTGTGTGTCCTTAGAAGAGACTAGACACACACACAGGAGAGTGTTGGGTGGTGACAGAGACGGAACGATGCATCTACAAGCCATGCAATGCCAAGGAAGACGGGGACACTAGGGAACAATTATCCCGGAGACTTTGGGGAGAGTCCTGCCCCGTGACACTCTGAGCTCATACTTTTGGTCCAAACTGTAAGAAAATAAATTTCTTCAGTTTTTAAGCCACTCAGACTGTGGTACTTTGTACTGGCAGCCTTAGGGAGGTAATGTACAACGGAAAAATAAGGTTGGCTGTGGGCTTCCAGGAGGCAAGTGTGAGAAATGTGTAAAGCCACCAGCCTGAGGAGAGCGCAGACATGAAAGGAGAGCACTTCCATGGGAAGAACTGGGGGAAATTAGTCTAAGGGAAGCTTACAGTGGCAGCCGGACTTCAGGAAAGCCGAGTGGTGCGTACTCACCTACAGTCACTGGCCGCTTACTGCCTGCGGTGTTTGAAGACAGAAGACCCTGTGCAAAGTCTGAGGTTTTAGTCAACAAAGTTTTCCCAAAACACTGCTATCCTCAGGGCTTGATAATGTCACCAAGCCAGGTCTGTGTGATCAATGTACCCGGGAGAAGTAATAAAAAGGGCAACTGTGCAGCCAGAAGGCTACTGCTGGCTGGAGTGATGTGGAATGGCATCGTGGTAGGGTAGGGGTTCACTTACAATTTAGCAGACTTTTAAAAGGAATGAATTCCCTTTTAATACTTGCTGAGTAATAATGGAGGAGCCAAGAGAGATGATTCCCTAAGTGTAGGGATTTATTTAGGGATTGGAGATACCTGGCTGGAAAAGTTGGTTGGAACCGTATTAAACAGTTTATGCTCCTCCTGCAAGAGGTGACACCAGAAAGGGACACCCTGGGGATCTGTGGTTGGATCATCATTTCACTGCTCTCGTAACTTCCAGTGAACAGCGGCAGACCTACTGATGTCTGAACACACAGCATGTGCATCCACTGCTTTGTTATCGCAACAAGCCAAGTGTTCTTGGACAGACATCTCACTGAGTTATAAAGTAACTGGGTAATGATGTTCGTCTGCCTGTTCTGTAATTGGGAAACCACGAGCATAACTTGTAATAACTGTGTCCTAAGTGACATGGTGGCTCTGTCAGGAAAACTGGGACTATGACTTCAGATAGCTCTACTTACTTATTTATTGAGACAGGATCTTACTATGCAGCACCGTATACCAGTGTCTCTGTACACCAGACTGCCCTTGAACTCCGAGATCCCTGTCTTCTGAATACTGAGATTAAAGCTGTACACTACCACACCTGCCCTGATACATTGGTTAATGGTTTTGTTTTTATTCTTGTCTTTGAAGGGGCTATAAGTAAAGCAAATACAAAGAGCAAAAACAAAATCAGAAATGGTTGGGTGCTTAGCCGAAGATGATATCCCACCACGGGCAGACAGAAAACAGAGAAAACAACATCCCCCCCACCCCCACCCCCGCGAGCCAGATACACAGGCAGATATGCCATGGCCTCTGTCCTCCTCCAAAGACCCACATGTTCCCTGTCTGAACAATTTAAACCCAGTGAGGAAGAGGGACCATAGAAGTTCCCTAAGGTTCTCAAGATATGGCATCCATATGGTTGCCCTGTACCCAGTTGAGCAAAGGAACCCAAGAGCAACACTCCTGGGACTTGTACTGAGTATATAAGAAGATCCCCAAATAGTCCTGTATCCCCCACCCCCCACCGCCTCTGTGAATCTGCGGTGGGCTGAGTTCATAACTACAGGCAGAAACGACAAGGCAACAGTGCTGGGCTGGGCAGGGAACATACACGTGGAGCCAGAAATGTGCTACCACTGAGTCCATAAGTTTCTCTCACCTTAGCCAATATGCTGGGCTTTATGGCTGAGGAGTCTCCATGGCTCCCCAAAGTAGAGCTCAGAACCCTAAAGACAGCCCCCAGAGACCACACAGTTCCTCTGTATCTGTGCCAGGCACGTCCACACACCGGGGCCAGGGGAGAGCGGTTCCTAGAGTTCTCTCTTTTTCCTTTAAAGATGAAGCAGCTGAGCTCAGCAAGCCTGAGGCAGCTGACGAGAATCAGCCTGTGATTATGTCTGTGGAACCGCACAGATCTTCTGGTTCCAGCCCAGTGCCTACTGCTAACCACACCATCGCCCTCGATTGATATTCTATGCTCCTCTCTGCAATTTATTTGAAATTGTGCCCCCCAAATTATCCTTATTTGCTCATTAAATGAGTTCAAACGATGTATGAACAGAGGAAAACAGCATGAATACAATCGGAATTTTTAAGTATTCACTGGTTTATAAATCTCATTCCATCATTCAGTCAACAAATATTTACTGAAGATCAGTATTGTTCCCAGCATAGCCAGGTGCTGAGAACACAAAGTCACTAAGATATAATCATCCTGAAAAAGAGAACCTTAGCGGGCAATTCTCCAGGAATACAATATGCTCTGTCCAAGGGGTTGGGGGTCAGATTTATTGTTGCCAAAGATGAAGATAGCAAAACAAATGAAAGAGACTCTGTACTATCTTACCATAGTAAGATATCAAGATCCTGAAAAATAAAGTGCTCCAATGTCGCGTTCCAAATAAGTATCCAGAGACCTCAGAATCAGCACAAAATACTTGGCTCGAAGAATCTGAGAGCCGAGCCCAAATAATCACTATCTACAAAGAAAGGCAATAGGCAGAAATGAAAGCCCAGAGAAGGGGGGTGGAGGGTGGGGGTGGAGGACATGGCATTGGAGCACCCTCAGAGATTCACACTCAATCAACATGTACATTAAACCAGCCTCAAGGTGCTGCCCCTTGGCTTCATATACACTCTGTCCCAAGGTGGAAGCTAACTTTGCTTTGTGGTAGGGAAAAAGCCCCTCTCAGAAGTTGTTCAGTCAACTCTTTAAAATAAAATCTAGGAAGCATAAATCTGAAAAACTTACAGCATTATTATCAGAATACAGCCTTAATTTGAAAATCATCCTCTTTTAAGACATTTCTAAGTCAGAGGTCTATAGACCTCTACTAATATGTGAAAACAAATGTAGGCATTTTTGCCTCTCTTTAGAAAGCTATTATTCCCTGGGTAGTGAGAATGTTCCTGAATAGAGCGCAGTGTTTTGACATGGCTGGAAAGGGGGGACATAAACACGCCAGGAACACAAGTGTGCTCTCAGGAGCAGCACACCACTGAGATGATGTCAAGGGAACCTGACTGACCATTTGTGGAGCCGGCCAACAAGGTTTTTATGAGCCTGGATGATATGGAAACAAGTGTTCCTTCAGGCTTGGAGAAGAAACCAAAGAGCCCAGGATGGGTCTCCGGACAGTCTTGGGAAGGTTTCTTTCGTTTATATCCTTCAGCTACAAAAGAGGGGGCTACAGAACGCCTCCCTTTGGAATCTGCAGGCTCTTCTGAGAAGGATGAAACTGAGAGGATGGTGCCAGCATCTGGCATTTATCTGATGACACACAGTGTAACTCCAGTTCACGTGCAGTCAGCTGGGGTTTGGAGGGCTGTGGGGCCTCACCTATCCAACTGGACACCCTCAAGGCCAGAGTTCATGTGGGCAGCCCCTTCTGCTCCTACCTGGGGAAGTAAACACTAGAGAACGCAGGGGAGGGATGTGCACCTGGCTTCCTTGGCGGTCCACTCTCCTGACTACATCAAAGAGTACTTTACTCTGAGCACTGCCCAGAGGTGTGGACAGGAACAAATCTGGTACTGGCAGTTGTGTACTGAGGTACAAGGATGTCTCTTTCTCTCTAGTTTCCTGTCTATAAGAAGTAATCTTTACAATGTTGATTATGACTGTTATTAGCAAAAAGCCCTAAAGGCTATTTGAGGCTTGTGGCCACATATCTGAGAATTTCAACTATCATCTAAGTCTTTCCACTGGGTAGAGGATGGAGGGACTACATAGTCAAATAAAGCATTTGGAAAATATGTCTAAGAATTAATGAGGTTATTAAACATGGTTCCAAAGGAGGCATAATAGAAGTTGAGCAATGATATAGGAAGAACTGTAGAGTGTTTCCTATATCAAAGCACACCACCGATCATAGATTGTTCAATAAATAGCATAAAAATGACTGAGGAGCATATGTTTTGTGCATATGAGGGCTATGTATAAGGATAAATCTAAATCTCATATAACTGACTATATTTGGACTTTCCTTTGTGGGACCTCAGGACACCAATAATGATATTGAGACATTATTAATTATGAAAGCTTGGCCTTTAGCTTAGGCTTGTTCGTAACTAGCTCTTGCAACTTAAATTAACCAGTTTCTATTAATCTATACTCTATCATGTGGCTTTTTACCTCTCTCTCATTCTGTAGGTCTGACTTTCCCAGTGTCTTGTCCCTGAGTCCTTCTCTCTCCCAAATGTCCTGCCTAAACTCTTTCTGCCTAGCTATTGACCATTCAGCTCTTTATTAAACCAGAAGGTACCTTGGCAAAGACACATCTTCACAGTGTACAAAAAGCTTATCCCACAATTAACTCCAAGTAATTCCACATGAATCACATATACTTACATGTTAAAAGCAAAAGCATATATTAATTGGGGAAAATTTTATTGGGATAAAAAATGTCAGTATTACATAAAACTCATAAAGACAAGCTTAAAAATTAAATTACACATTTACAGAGCAAACAGTCCTATAAAGTAAAACAATTTAAAAAATGAAGAAATGAGAAAATATTAATTCAAAGCTATTCTGTAAGCGTTACAAGAGGCCCAATAAATTAGAAAAACAACAACAAAAACCCTACTAACCCAGCAGAACGCTGAAAAGGTCAAAGAAAGTTCATAGGCATATAGGTCCTTACTAAGAACAAGCCAATCTCACTACCACTGAACAAGACAAAATAGGATATTGATAAGCCATTTATCTATTAGAAAATGCTAGCTTGTAATTTAAAATACTTAAAATAAAAATCCACCAATTCGCTGGGGGGGGGGGGGGTGGTGGTGGTGGTGCACACCTTGAATCCCAGCACTCGGGAGGCACAGGCAGGGGATGTCTGTGAGTTCAAGGCCAGCCTGGGCTACAGAGTGAGTTCCAGGACAGGCTCCAAAGCTACACAGAGAAATCCTGTCTTGAAAAACAAACAAACAAACAAAAATCCACCAATTCACTGGTGAATCTACCAAATACTGAAGGAATAATATGTTTTATGCAAACTTTGAGAAAACAGAGGGAATATTTCTGATATATTTTGTAACATTATATAATCCCGATGTCAAAACCAATAGCTATGAATAAAACAAGTAAAATCACAGATAGTGTCATTAATATAGATACAATTCTACCTTCCCCAAGCACAAGCCTATCTTCAACAATACATCAAAATAACAAGCTCTTTGCAAATGCATCACTATGGACCTTCTATTTGGTCATCTTATCTCAACAATCATAGATGGTCTACAAATCTTGCTTGTCTTTAGTGTGTTCATAGTCTCTTTTATGGAGTGTTTACATTTTCATACATTGACATTACCAGTTTTTAATCAGTTATTTTTTTTCTTGCATCATGCTCAAAACACACCTTCAGTCACGTGTCTAGAGTCTCCTGTATTTCCAGATAAAGTACAGCTTGTTTTTCTCATTTAGACTGCTGCTCTAGCTTTAAAAAAGTGTACATCTGTGTGCATTTCTTCACATAACCTGCCATCCAAGGAGCACTTATGACCTTACTACTAGCTTCTCCCTGTGACACATAAAGCGTCTCAAGTTTCCATGTGTGTGTAGATCTATTTCTGGTTTCTCCATACTCCTTCCTGCTGGTCTGTGTTCCAGTGCATCATTTTTCATCTACCACAGCATTCTAACAAGCCTGGTTATCTGGCCGGCAGTGTTCCATCAGCTTTCTAAGTTATAGCTATTCTCGGCCCTTTACTCTTTATTTGATTTTAGGATATCTTCTTAGTTCTCCAAAAACTGTGCAAAAACTGCATTAACTTTATAGATGAAATCTGAATATTTCAATTAGCTTAAGACAGATAAATGCAGATATAATAAAAAGGCTTGCTAGGAAACATTAAAATGCAGTGGGTTTTTTTCCTTTACAAGTTAAAAGAATTACCTTCTTCATAATTTTTAAAATATGGAACAATTGTCTGTTTCAGTCTAACCTTCAAGGTCACAGTGACCAATCTCCCAGGTAACAATGGGCTACACATAGGTCACTCAGCTTCTCCATCGGGACGGCAGGGCCGACAAGAGCCAGCAGCTTCAGCCATGCCAAGCCGCTACTCGGCCCTACCATCAGAACAGACATGCAGGCTCTCCATCAGCCTCTGAACGCCCTGGCCCAGAACTCCTGTTGCTATCTATTCTGTGCTTTACCTAGTCCTAACGCCTGGCCAAGATTGGGCCTGGGCAGGCTTTTCCCGCCTGGGAATCACTTCATATACTTCTTTCTGACAAACAGGAAGCAGACGACTCTCTGCTGCCCCCTTCCGGTCTGCTGTGGCTGCTGTAAGCTCAGCAACTTGGCTATCTATAAAGCAGCTTCAAGTTAGCGTCTTCAGGGGTCAGGACACTTCCCCCAAATGTGACATCCTTTCCCTCTGGGTGTTGAACTAGTATTTTTCATAATCTCGATGAGTCCTGGACTGTGATGCCCCTCAGTGAAAACTGGTAAAGATCATTGGGGAATAATGGGTTTAAAAACTAAACGCTGAATCACAAAGCACAGGCATTATTAAAGCTAAATCCAACTAAGCACTCACCTCCTCTGCTCCAAGACCCTTGTGGCAGCTTTTAAACAGTTTCTCAGCCGGGTGGTGGTGGCGCACACTTTTAATCCCAGCACTCGGGAGGCAGAGGCAGGCGGATCTCTGTGAGTTCGAGGCCAGCCTGGGCTACCAAGTGAGTTCCAGGAAAGGCGCAAAGCTACACAGAGAAACCCTGTCTCGAAAAACCAAAAAAACAAAAAAAAAAAAAAAAAAAAAAAAAAAAAAAAAAAAAAACAAAAACAAAAAAACAGTTTCTCCAAGCCTCCGACCTGTGCTGAGGCAGGAGTACTATTTTAATATCCATTTTACTAGTTAATGAAGAAAGAGGGGTGGAGACTGTATCTAAATCACACTCAATGCCACACTCAAAGCCCTGCAGACTGACTCCAACCTACTCTTCAAAACGGCTTCTCAAGTAGAGAAAAAAAAAAAGAAAGATTTTTGACAAGTCAATAAATAGCTTCAGGGCTGCAGAGATGGCTCTGAGGTTAAGAGCACTGGCTGCTCTTCCAGAGGTCCTGAGTTCAATTCCCAGCAACCATATGGTGGCTCACAACCTTCTATAGTGAGATCTGGTGCCCTCTTCTGGTGTGCAGGAAGAACACTGTATACATAATAAATAAATAAATCTTTAAAAAAATAAATAGCTTCAGTATAATTTTAAGGAAAGGTCAGAAATTACACTAAAAGTCAGGGCAAGTATGGATAAGGCAAAATGGGGGACAGGAAACAGGCAAAGACAGAAAGCACAGGGCATTCTGGGGATGGCAGGCCATTGTGGCTGTGCTCTGAGAGGATGTATTCATGTGTCAGACACCATACCTCTCATTACCTGCCATTGACTCGGCAAGTGGGGAACTGGAGTGATCTGCACCTGTGAGACCCCAGAGTCTCATTTTAACAAATGCTTGCCGTGTCTTCCCTATAGACTGTGCCAAGGCTTTCAGCCATGAAGACTAATGACCTCCTCCCACCTCTGGGGAGCACCCACCCCTGAGGATGGACAGGTAGCAGGAGACAGTGCTGCTTAGTCTGGGGTTTAAAGCCCGAGTTTTAAGTTCCAAGCTCACCTATTCCCAGCTAGGAGATGGGGATGCTGTCTTAAAACCAGCGTCAATATTAAAAGGAACAGACCAGGCCTCAAAAACCCTGCCTGGTTAAAACAAACACAAGGGGAAATCTATCATGAAAACGACGGCAGTCACAGTCAATGAAGAGAACTCACATCCAAGCTCCTAAGTGTCCACTTCCCTAGACACAGAGCATCTGGAAATACTTAAGGATTTATTTGCTTTTGGCCTCAAAGATCATGATGCAATCAATTGCAACTTCTGCTCCCACAGATCTCCTGAAGCCTCTGTTTATCTACTTCACTCTCCTTTAAACACTGTGCCAGCTCCCAAGAGCTATCTGCAAGCTCATAGGCGAAATACTACCAAAGGAGGGCCGCACGGTCGATAGGAGTTTAACCACATCTCTGTGTCCACGAGCCATGTTCCGGGGACCCTGACTCTGTTACAAGCATGACAACAGCTAGGAGAGAGAGCTGTTGGCTCCAGGAGTACACTGCAGAAAACAGACCTCAGAGAGTATATTCTTACGTAAAATCTTAATTTTGTTTCTTAAGGATCACCCTTAAAAGGTTTGGCAGCTAGCTATCAGAAGAGATTTACTTAAGTCCTTTTCTTTCCCATTTATGTTCAAGTCATCCAAAATGTGCTTCGTGGACTTTTCGGAGATAGATAATATGAAGATAAATATGGCACAAAACTTAGCTGTCTAAAGTAAGCAGGGCACACCACAGCTATTTACAACTAAGACCCACGGCAGATCAGAAAGCTCATCCTTTCTGTGACCTAGTCTTATATGGACTGCTTTTTCTCTTGATAATTGTGAAAGAACTAACTGAAATGCTAATAATAACACAGAACTGAGCAGAGTTTCAGAGAAGCCTAGCAGACCAGACCCTCATGCTCACAAGGTCTGAGTCTTCCAGCTTTGTTTGTTTGGTATTTTTGGGGGGCACAGGGTCTCACTATGTAGCCTAGCTGTCCTGGAACTTGCTCTGTAGACCAGGCTGGCCACAAACTCAGAGATCCATTTGCCTCTGTCTCCCGAGTACTGGGATTAAAGATATGTATCGCCACAACTTGAGGCTTCGATTTTAACAAGAAAAGGCTAGGCATTCCTCCGGGTAGCTAGTATCTACAGTCAGTTTAACAGGCTCCACGCTACAGATCAAACAGGAGCTTAAGCTGGTCCTACCTTCTGACTGGAGCTTAAACTAGTCCCACCTTTCTGATGCTATCAGGGTTTTTAAGCACTTTCCTCCCCAACACAATGGACTTTGACTGTTGATCTCTTTATCTGTTAGGCTTTCTTGAGGTCTGACTGTCAGTGGATCAAAGTATTTTAAGTACTCGTTATGTCTCTGTCCTGGTTAGACTGAGACTGCCTCTGAAGAGACACACTGGCCTGCTTGATAAGCCTAGGGACCAGTCAGGTCCCCATCCCCGCTGTGAGAAGTTGACTCCCATGGCCTTTACAGAAATCACTTCAACTTCAATTTCAGATGCCAAAGTTGACAAGCCTCAGAATCCAACTTCCCAGCGGGTACCAGAATGCCAGAAAAACCTAATGCTATGTTTTGCTAACTGTTCTTCCTCCAAAGGTCTGCAGCCAGCTCTTCTCTAAAGCCTAAGTATGGTCAGTGGGCGAAAACGGCCAACTTAGGAACATGTCTGAGTACAATCAAAAGGGGACTGTCCAGCTTCTCGCTACCTTCTAATTTTCCTCCATCTCAGTCCTTCAACCAACGTACTAGTCATTTTCCCACTAGCCAGGGCCTAATCTTCAACCCTCTTCGCTTTCAACCTTTCATTAACTTTGTTGACTGATTTGTCCCCTCCTGTGTATAATACATTTCTCTTCATTTCTACCATGATTACCACAGCTCAGGTCTTTCATCACTGCAAGCAGGGAAAATTAATTTCCCTCCTACATTTATCCATTACATAAAAAAAAAAATTGTTATTACTCTTTGTGGAATACCTTCATTATGATAGACATTTCTCAAGAGTCTAATGATGATTAATTATCCCGTGGATCATTAAAAAAGAACCCTTCTTGACAAAGTAACACATACTCACAACATAAAATCAAAAGGTCCAAGAGAGAATTCAATGAAAAGTTACCCCGGAGTATTTTCTGAAAGAAAGCATTGTTAACAGCTTTTGTATGGAGTGGTGTTGACCACTCTAAGACATGCTATGCACATGCCCACATTACATACATACACACGTACCCGCACATGCCACACAAACCACAACTTTTCATCTACTGTTTCTGTTAACTTACTCCTCAGGAAATACATTTAGCCTCATTTTTTTCCAATCACTGCATAACATTTACTATATGGTTACAGAATAATTATTTTAAGCATGCTTCTGCTAATAGGCAAGGTTTTACTTCTTACAATGGATATTATTTCATATGTATGGGGCTATATCAGGTTCAGTATCTGAAACTACAATTGGATTAAAGATTATATGCATTTATAATCTTTATGTTGCCAAAGTTCTCTTTGCAGATACTCTGTAATTTGTGTTTGTTTTTGAGACAGGCTCTCACCATATAGCCTAGGCTAGCCTTGAACTCAAGATCCTCTTGCCTTAGCTTCCTGAGTGTTGAGATGATAGGCATGTGCTACTATGTCCAACTTGGATGGTGTACCAACTTACTGATTTAATATCAATACACAATCAAGACAGATTAGCACCCTCTCTCTCTTCTGCAATCATTTCCCCCTCATCTACCAGCCTTATTTCTCAGTCCTCCCACAGCCCCTCTCTCTCTGATGGCAGGCCCACAAAGTCAGTTCTTCTGCAGTTCCCAACTCAAGTTCTACCTTTTTAATGCATATTTGCTGATAACATCATTAATCCCTCTTTCAGCCTGCCCCAAACACATTTTAAACCATAAACTCTGTTACATAAATACAGTGAATTTACCTGTTAGATCTGGGATTTGTCTGGACTTTGAACTGCTCCACATATCTACTCATCCTCAACAGTTTACCGTCTGTTTGATTTGCAGTGATGATGGTGCATCCTTCCTTCGACTACACCGCAGTTTTAGTGAATTAAGAAAGTGCCCTCTCTCTCCTATTGGCTTTAGAACTTCCCTTATACACAGCACTGACTCATCTTACGGACATAGTAATTGGTATTTGTCCCCCTGGATTTTCATCTCAAACCCTGACAGAGCAGTTTGTTTCAGTGAAAAAGATCAGCTGATTCACAAAATTAATCTTTCTCTTCTTGTTCTCTGTACTCACCCCTTTTCCTTTTCTTCTAAATGCATACTAGACATTCAATACATATCTTTTGAGTTGTTTATTCCTAGTTCCTCTACATTATGGGTGCACACCAGGCATGATGGCACACACTTTTAATTCCAGCACTCAGGAGGAGAGGTAGGTGGATCTTTGTAAGTTTGATGCCAGCCTGGTCTACATAGCAAGCTCTAGGTCAGCCAGGGCTGCATATTAAGACTTTATCTCAACAAACAAAAACAAACAAACAAACAAGAAAAAAGAATGCATGTGTGGGCTGGAGAGATGGATCTGTAGTTAAGAGCACCGGTCACTCTTGCAGAAGGTTTGGTTCCCAGCACTCACATGGCAGCTCACACTCATCAATAACTCCAGTTTCAGGTAATCTGATGCCCTCTTGTGGTCTCTGGGGGCACCAGGCATGCACACTCTGTGTGTGTGTGTGTGTGTGTGTGTGTGTGTGTGTGTGTGTGTGTGTCTGTGTGTCTGTGTGTGTATGTATGCAGGCAAAGCATTCATACACAAAATAAAAATAAATCTTAAAAAGAAAACCACATGGAGATGTAAATGTGTGTATACATGTAGATAAGTATAGAATGGAAAAGACCCGATTACTCAAAAGAATTTTGATAAAGCTGAACCAGGTTAGACGACCCATGTTATCAAATGAAAAGACACAAAACTATAGCTACCAAGACGATACAGCTGTATCACCAAACAAAGCAAGGCAGAGATCAACAGAACAAAAAGTCACATGAAGAGGAAATGATTACCAAGAAGTTCAGGCAATGTGAAAAGAACACTGTGTTTACAGTGAATGGCCTAGATAAAATTAGGTGTTTTTATATCAAAAAAACATTTACCTTTGAGCCTTATCTTCTATTCTATGCAAACAAACAAACAAAAAATCCCTCATAATTAATTATAGATCTAACTCTAGAACCTAAAATTACAAAATTCTAAAGCAAAATATCAGAAAAATATCTATGGTGTTGAGTTGGGCAAAGATTTCTTAGATGACATCAAAAACATAAAAGAAAAAAAAACATGAAGAATTGGATTTCTATCAAAGTTGAAAGCATACTTTGAAAAATATGTTAAGTGAATGAAAACACAAGACTGAGAAGAAGAATTTTCAAATTCAGTAAAAAGAAAACAACCCCCAGAACAGGGCGAAAAATGTGAACAATTTGCCAAAGGCAGAATCATTAGGCAATCACAAATTTAAACCTAAATAAATACACATTGATCCAGCTTAATCTGTCAGCTAAGGTGGAGAGAAGGAGATTCCATACAGAGAGCATGGGCTAAGTCGCTTGTAAAACAACAGTCAAGTTCTTTACAAATTAAACACCCATCTCCTATATGTCTAGTCACTCGACTACAGACTCACCCTAGAGAAACAAAAGGATGCAAAGATGGCTGGGGAGGTATCGTAGCAGCATGGGCTGCTACCGTCTGCTAGAACAGGGGACTATTGATGGGGAATCACCTCCCCCTGTAGGAAGGACAGCAGTCATCTCAGACCACTCTGGGAACACTAAGCCACACGAGAAGTGTAAGCAAGGTAAATGGACTTGACACATTCTTGTTAACTAGTTCCAGGCGAAAAGACCCGCGGGGAAAGTACAGACTCTGAAGGAGCAGGGGCCAAAGGCTCTCATTCCCCTCACCAACTCCATGAATCTCTGGTCAGGCATGAACCATATTTGCCAATTTGCTACTACTGTCCAATACAGAGCATTAATAATAATTAACTATCTCTTAGGCTTGGGGTAAGGATTAGCAAATAAAAACAACTACAGCATGCATCAGTGTTAAAGTAGGGAACTGTTCCTAAAAAACGTCCTAAGAAGTGCTTGCTGCCCCATGACTTTTAGACTTAAAAATCAAGCTTGAGTTTCACAGAGACGAAGCAATATGTTAACAGAAAAACTTAAGAAAGCTGCAGAATACACTCTCTAAGACCTCAGAGGCAAACTACTACTGTGTAAATTCACATGCAGCTCACTCCTAATGAACCCTTACCTCCCCCTCTCCCCACAGGCACAACACCGCCTTCCAAGGAGCCATCACAGCATTTTTGCTCACTGAAAAATGAAGCTATTTTGGTCCTTTGACAGGCTGCCAGCCCAGGACCTGGAGACATGCAGGCTGCCATCTGCCTCATCCCAGCTGTTCCTGACCTGTTGTCTGTTATCCGCCAGGTCAGCTGAGCAACTGCTGAAGGACGCTTGACGCCACGCCACAGCGGATGGACATGCTGCGCCACCATGGCCAGCCTCCCAGCTTAGCCTTCCTTCATCACTGGGTGGCATGTTGCTCTCCATGACAACACAGGAGTCTGATTCTGAAGAAAAGCTCCTTCCCTGAAGCCTTTTCTACTGTGTGACAATGGATTCGACTTTCACCACTCTTTTTCTAGAAACTACAGGCCACTTCAGAACTGTAAAATTCTCAATATGTCATATAACTGGAGAGGCCAGTCTCTCTTCAGGAATGACCATTCCATTGAGGATTAAATAACCAGTTCTGATGACTGATGCTTTGAGGGTAAGGGGAGCAAGTTTAACGTCATGTTTTTGTAAATCACCACAGTCCCCCCAAATGATCCAGAAGCCTAAACAAGCCTTTAAAATTGCAATTTGCAAACATCCTTAGTAAAGAGGACACCAAAAGGGAGGGCGGAAGTGTTACAGCTGGAGTTGCATGCCATTATAGTCATCAAGTGCTAACACGGGAGCTGGTAAAGTGTTAGCTTGCTCTAACCACAGATAATGGCTTCTATCCATAGCACATTTTTTTTCCCCTATGACATGTAGTTTTGTCTCCTGAATATGGAGACACAGCCTCCAGGTTCACTGTCTAAGTGTGGACAGTATACATGGACGGGGGAGTCCAGCTCAGAACCTGACTAGCAGGCCCAGGAAAGGTGGTCTCCAAAATGGAGAAGAGGTGTTCACTGTGTGAAACTTATGAATGGTCACCATACAGTAACCCTGACCCCAGGCGGGCAACACTGCAAAAGGGATAAAGAGGGGACCGTCTCACAATAAACGAGGACAGTCCACAGACCACACGACGTTCCAGGGATTTCCTCTTACTTGTAATCCCAATTTCCCCGCCACACTGCGCTCTGTATCATGCTCTCTCTTGAATCCTTCTGCCATAGTTTCCTTGGGAACAATCACAGCCCTGCCTGGGTCCTTCATGTAGTCCTGCTCTGGGCAACCCCATGCTGCCTTCTCAGAGCTGCCCTTCGGCCTCCATCTGGAGCTTGTGGCTTCCCAGCTCAGGACAGGCAGCACCTGGCCCTCACGAATGCTCATCACTCAGGCAATCTCTCTTAGCCTCCAGTCACTAAAGCTACCAGAGCTACAGAGTTAATGGCTACGAATGCTGTAGGTGATAGCAGAGGCAGGAAGCCTTTCCCTCTCAAATGACAGCCAAACAGTAAGTAAAAACAAAATATCCCCTGCCCGGAAGAAAAGAATGTTTGGAGCCTAGTTATTTTACAAATGAGCAGAGGACAGGAAAGTTCTTAAGTGGAAGGAGTAAACGCCCTCCCCAGACACTGGCGGCTCAACAGCCTCGGTATCAGCTGCCGTTGGCCGACTGTTCACGCATCCATCATCTTCACTCGCTGCTGCTCTCTACCTCACTACACACCGGGCACTGATGATGCCAAAATAAGACAGAAAGGGTCCCCCTCAGCCCACCCCAACAAGGCTCTCCAGACAGCCACGTGGGGCCTTCGAAATCTTCTCACCCACCTCATCCTGACGGGGACTCTAAGGGACTGACTGTACCTAACCTTTCATTTGGAGACAGTCATGTGTCTGTCTTCCTTCACAGGGCAAGCTAGAAGAAGAAAAGAAAATATTTGTATGAAGAGAAAACAAAGAAGACTTCAAAAGGCCTGCAGAAAGAAGCAGGACCAAGACCAGGCAAAAGAACCCATTGCTCACAAGGCCTCAGAGGGAGCCCTTAACTTTTCGTATTTTGCACCTTGAGCCCTCTGGCAGGTGGGCCTGTGGACCCTTTCTGCAAACTGGCTTTTCACAAGTGAAACCAATTACACCGAAATACAATTATGAAGATACTAAGAAGTGGAAATAAGGCAACATATGCACTGCATCATTAATGCCTGGAACCCCAGAGCCAGGAGCAGGTCTAATTACCAGCTTCCGAGCTGCGATGAGCAGTTTTTAGAAATCTGCTACAAATGTGATACGGTTAAAATAAAAAAAAAAAAATCAATGATTTTAATTGGTGAAAAAGACAAATGCCACAAATAGTGCAAGCGTCTGTCATCCACACTCATGATGGCAGAAAACGCTAGCGTTATTGAGACGCTGAAATGGGATTTCTATGCTTACCCTCTGCAGCTCTCTATAAAACGGTCTCTGCGGACCCCAATATAGAAAGCGGTAGGAGGCATGGCTTCTCGGGCAGAAGCAAAGGGTCTGTGGCAGCACCACTGGGCCTCTCCCTCTCTCTGGTCCTCATTTTTCCCCGCCCAGGGCTCCTCAGAGGGCCTGAAGACCACTCCTGAAAGAGTGTATTAGAGCCCGGGAAGAGCACACGTGCGGCACTCTCAGGCCTGTTTCCCCAGCCTCCCAGACGAACCCCAGCCACTGCACGAGGCCTCGGCCTCAGGCCCTTCCTACTGTGACTGCCTTTACCTTTCCGATCTTACTTCAGCTGAAGCGTCTCCGTAACACCAAGCACCGTTGGTATTCTTAGCATGCCGTTTTCCAAGTGTTGACTCTCACTTGTTTTACCCTTCCCACTGTCTGAATCACTGTTATTCTGGCTTACTTTCCCTTCAGATGCAGAGTATCACTGTTTTCGGGTTTTTCTCAACGTACACACCCCCAGTTTGCTGTGGTGACTACAGCACCCACTCCTTTCCCTCCACATTCCCTTTTCTACCATAAGCAGAGGATCCAGTGCGGCTGGCTCCCAGAGAGTAGTGCACAGCCCACACCAATGTCCAGATGTCTGTTGTCCCTTCTGCTGCCTCAAAAGTAGCCTTTTTATAAAGATCCCTGGTACCCGCAATGCTGGAGTTCCCAAGCTTTCAGTCTGCGGTGTCTAGAGATTACAAATGTTCTCCAGGAATGAGAAGATGGGAAGGTGGTGTGTGCCACAGTCCTGGGACCTGCTCTTGCTTGTGGCCAGATTCTACGGCTCTCCACTGGTCAATTCAGATATGATGGTGGCTACAGCCTGTGAGAGGGAAGGAGGTAAGCCTATGCTTACGGGCAGCAATAAGCTGTACTCTAAGCCACTGTTTCTCAACCTTCCTAACGCTGCAACCCTTTAATACAGTTCCTCATGTTGTGGTGACCCCCAACAGTATTATTTCCATTGCTACTTCATAAATTCAGTTATTTTCACTGCTACTTTATAAATGTAATTATTTTCATTGCTACTTCATAAATATAATTTTGCTTCATAAATACAAGTTTACCTCATAAATATAAATATATACTTATACTTCATAAATATAAATTTGCTACTCTTATGAATCATAATGTAAATATGTGTTTTCTGATGGTCTTAGGCGACCCCTGTGAAAGGGTCACTTAACCCCCAAAAGGCCATGACCCACAGGTTGAGAATCACTGCTCTCAGTGATGGAACTCCTCAGGGAGTAAGAAATGCTGCCTGTGGGCAGGACAACTGGAAGCCGTGGGCTATTTAAGATTAAGAAGTTGCTTGATATTTCTTCATGTTAGGCATGTGATTTTAAGGTCATTCTAAGAGGTTAAAAGTCACTCTGTAAAGATGTTAGCCACAACAACCACAGAAGGCCTACCTAATGGAAGTACCTCAGAGCATCAGGTCTCTAGTGTCCAAGCTTAACCTCTGATTTCAGTTACTCAAGAGAAACTCCAAGAAGTCATATTTCTAACTTTTACTTTTTACAAAACTATTTCTGAGGCCTTAGTATGTTCTGTATACTCTCTGAGGCTGGGAAGCAGAAATCATTTAGACAGTGAGCAAGCATCATCACCACTATCCTTGTATAGTTTACCGAGACTCTTACACACATCAAAGCATCCATGATGTCACAAAAACACTTCTTTAAAAAACAAATAAGCTAAGAACACAGCTAATTTTCTTGATAATGGAAAGAACAGAATTAAAAAAAGAGCATTAGTTCTGATGAAAGCAAACGGCGAGATGTCAAGTCAGAGCAGCGCGGATCTGAAGCAAACAAGAGTCTCAAACATGGTCTGCATGGAACCGGAAACCAGGCACTAGGTAAGTCTTCCGTTCATGCTCTGGACCACATGCAGCTGGCTTCAATCTCTCTCTCTCTCTCTCTCTCTCTCTCTCTCTCTCTCTCTCTCTCTCACACACACACACACACACACACTTCTCAACATTACAAAGAAGAAAAAACAAACACACAGTGTTAGAATGGTGTGAACCAGAGGTGAGCAGGGAGCTTACTTGTAAAGATAGTATTCTGCAGAATCTATATCTTCTCGAGATGAAATGTTGTCCACAAACTAAAGAAGAAGAAAAACAACAAACAAATCTTGGTTAAATACAATTGTGCCATATGTTTGGTCTAGTTCATACCCTGCTCTTTAAAAGACATGTACTCTTGTTCTTGGAATGATGTTCCTGTGGTATGGCTCCATCCTGGAAATCCTTCACACTGGTGAAAACAAATCATACACCATAGCTTTTCTTCTATGTGTAGAACAACTTTGGTCCAAAACAAAACAAACAACAATAAAGCACCAAGTAAAAGCCAAACCCAAACCTTGCTCACACAAGATGAAGCCTTTCATAGCAGTGTTCACAGCTATTATAACCTTTATATCGTCTTTCCTCTACATCCCACCCTCCAAATCCATGAAATACATGGTTGAAATGGTGCGGACTCTTAAGGCTGGAACAACACTGTTCAGAACATGAAGATCTAAGTGTAGAGAAGTCAGTGTGTGACCACTTTCCCTCTGATTTTAGTGTTGATATGGAACAACCATTTTAGGATTGAAGGCTCCTTCAAGCTATAAAATCTACTAAGCACTGGGCCCGGGTTTGCAGCTCACTGGTGGAAAGCAGGTGACTAGCATTCATGAGGCTCTAGCTTCAACCTCCAGCACCTGAAAAAATCTGTATGTTCCTTACCCAGGATCTAAACAAGCAGAAATCATTACCCGTGGATGGATTCTGCCCTCAAGAGGGAAATCAGAAGCAGGAAGATCTAGTAAGAGCTCAGGTGTGCTGTGAGCATAACTAGAACCTCGTGAAGAGAGAAGGGATGAAAAAGAGACTTTCTAAAAATAACCAGGACTTGTGGGTTTTATTTAGAAATCCATTAAAGGGCAGCTACCATGTGGTGCAAACACAGGCCCTGAGCTTGAGAACCAGCTCTCCTGATAGCTGACTGTGGCACAAACAGATGGCACAGCCCCTCTGGGACTCACTTGCTCCATCTGTATAAACAGCTACAGGCTTCCGCCCTGAGGAGCATGAGTCTCAGGCTGGAACATGCACACAAAAGCTCTTTGAAGTTCCAAGTGCTGTCTAAACAAAAATCAGGTATTACAGGCCACAGAGGGGTGACCACCCTGAAACAATGGTCCCCAATTCTTCACCACTCTGCCAGATATGAGTCCCTCAATCTACGTGATGACAGCAGAACTGTTTCCCTATTAAAGGGGCAAAAGGCACAGAGAAAGGATCAGGGCTGGAAGGAAAGTAGATTTAATACCGCCCACTGGAGGATCCTGCTCGCTTCTACAAAAGACACCCCTGAGAGCTCATCACCTCTGAGGGAGACACAACCACCCTCAAACCGGAAATGGGGAAACTGAGGGTGCTGCTGCCCAGCATCATAACCTGAAATCACCTCCAAGACAAGACCAGGTACATGTGATGGAGGGAGGCAACAGAAGTGGACTTTGATGCTCCAGCCTTTCTGCTTACAAGCTGTGTGAATCTGGAGAGGGACCTCATCATCTGGGCCTCACAGACACCACGCTCCTGTGCAAACAAACACACATGATGTATGGCAAGAAACCAGAAGAGCATGGCAGTGCTCCGGAGGGCCTCCTACCAACTACTACTCCCGACGCTGGCCTGATATTCGTCCCCACTGTCTAGCAGCAGTGGTGTGATAACAGTATCTACTACTCCCGACGCTGGCCTGATATTCGTCCCCACTGTCTAGCAGCAGTGGTGTGATAACAGTATCCGCTCTTTCATAGATGTTGGTCAGCTACTCAAAGTGTGTCTTCTGTCCTTACACTACAGCATATATTAACCTCCAACACATAGAACAACGTTCCAGACAAAAAAACCAATCAGTGATTGCTAACTTGAGTCTAGTATATTTCTTTTCATTTCAGCCATACATCATAAAATACCTATTGGTAATTATAAAAACATACTCTACCGTGGAAAGATAGTTCCCATGGTGACTACAGTTTCCACAACACAGCCTTGTCTGTACAGTCTTGTTTGCTTGTTTCCTTCTTTGAAAATAGGTTTGAAATGTTCTTACCTGTGATATTGCTAAAGAACTAATAGGCAACTTCCTTTTAAAATGATCTTACCCGTGATATCGATAAAGAACTAACAGGCAACTTCCTTTCGTATGCTTTGTCCATTAAGGATGCAAGGTCAGCTGTGAAGACAAAGGAGAAAGAACCTTGTTAAATACACGCATTTCTCCAGGAAAATCTAACAGATTCGACTCCTGCCAGATGGCTGCGAACATCACCAAGTCAGTACCAAACAGATGCTCATTCTTGCTCTTTTTCAGAAGCTGAGGACAACTGGCGTTAGTCAGTTTTAAAGGATTTGTTGAACTAGAGAATGTAAAATAATAATTAAAATACAAATTTAGCTCTTAAAAATAGATCAATAAGGCACCTCTTTAAGGAAACACGAAGTATTATGTTTGTCAGACTCCAGGAAAAGAAACTGGATGCGGGGCAGGTGCAGAAACCCATCACTATCACTCACCTGGCAGTGACACCAGTCAAATATGCTAGCTCTAAAGGTTTTGTAATGGTCATTTACCAAGGGACCTCCAGATAGTTCCTGAACAAAGCAGAATTCCCTTGACGATATATCCTTCCTGATTAGTAGTCTCCCACCCAGGTGTTGGCTCCTCTCAACAGAACATCCGTAAGAACACTTGGAACTTGTGACGTTACACTCATCTCAGACCCTAAAATCACCTGTGATCCTAGACAACACACACTCCAAATGGTTTATGTCATATCATATCACTGCTTCTCAAATTTACAATATTTTCTAGCTTCCCTCAACCTCTCCTCATGATTCTCTGAAAATAATCTACAGAACGTCACCCTGATATCAAACCTACCAGGCCATTACATCTGTGCCAAGACACCCAGCCTTCTGGGGATAAATGCTACTACCAAGAAAAGATGCCCTGTATCATTTCCTCCACAGTCACCTCTCCTCTGTGCCCCCAACAGCAAGCCTCCCCAAAAGGACTGGTAGCATCTCCAAGTTCTCACTCTTTAACTCAGGTCTACTCAGAGTTGGGTTTCCATCCCTCCCTAACACCAAGGAACACCTCCAGATTGTTGAACCCAGTGGTTCACTCTCCATCCGCATTTGGCTTGAGCTCTGTTTGGCTAGAGATATCCTTAAGGAAATGTTTATCCCTCAGCTCCACCCCCACATTTCTCAGGCTCCTTTGCAGGATCTCTTCTTTCTGTCTCCTGATGTTGGGATGCCCAAGTGTCGGTAGTAAGTTATGCTAAGGCTTCACCTTGGGCTCAGGCACAACATGATGTCAGTCTCTCCCCCAGCTTTAATCCCATTGTTGGCTCTGTGTGTAGACATCTACCCAGTTCTGCCCTTTAAGTCCAGACCTGCATTTCCAGTTATATACAGATACCTCCATTTGTGTACCCGGCCTTTCAACTGCATGTCATCTAAAGTCTTCAACTCCCCATCTCAGTGAAAAGAGATGGTGACTGGTTAAAAAGTGGGAGTTATCCTTGATCCCACTGGTTTTCAGTCTATAAGTAACCAGTCAGCAATACCTACAGGCTCCAGATTTGAATATATACATATTTATTTCATCATCTCCAATGCTAGGCTACCAATCTTTTATGCTTTAATAATTCCTAAGGAGTCTAGGGGCTAGCTCAAGCAAGCGTGAAGACCCGAGTTTGATCACCAGCACAAACGTAAAAAGCCAGGCATGGTGGTATGTGCTTGGGATCCCGGTACTCAGTAGGTCACTGGGGCTATCTGGCCAGCCAGCTAACGTGGCAAGTTCCAGACCAGTGAGCAACCTTGCCTCAAACAACAAAGTGAAAGAAACTTGAGGCTATCCTCTGGCCGGCACCCACACCTATACAGATGTACACATGCAGCCACCATCATCCACGCAAACACATGTCACCTTACCCTAACAGTCAACCTCCTGTCCTGCTTGCTAGGCTTTTAAGGACAGTTCAAATCCTGTTCCTCTCTTTCTGAACCAATTATAAACCCCCATGTGAGATGGTCCCTTCCTTCCCTTACATTAAAAGGGTCAGGGAAGAACCAGATTCACTGACCCACACTCAGTGTATGGGCCAGTTCCAGGAAAAGCACCCAGGAAATATCTACAGGCAGGAAGCAAAGGAAGAAAGGATAAGGAAAAAATGATTACACTTCTCAGGCTTTCTCACTCTGGAGGATGAAATCTGGAGACCCTCGGAGACCCTCAGCAGATACCTGTGCACTGGTAACTGCTTACTGTTCCTTTAACCATTTTCTCTTCTCATTTCCCTTGGGAAATGGTCCTTATGGCTTACATCCAATTGGGGGAAAACAACTTTGTAGAACTCCTAAAACCTGACATGACGTAAATAAATAGCCTTTTTAACGACCATTTTAAAAGTACTAGAGCAGGTGATTACAGCATCTATAAAACCACAAACAGATCCTTAAAACCCCTTCCTATCAGGGGATCAATACTGTCAGTGTACTTGCTCATAATTAGATACCAACAGCTCTCTCGTGGAACCAAGTCTATAATTATGACCACTCTTACATTAATGATCAATATGAGGAATCACCTCCCTTTATTCAAAATTTATACTGTACTCAAGCAAGCAAGCAGACAAAGCCAGGATGAGGAGCTCCTGGCCTAACTGAAATGGCTGGAAGTTCCCTTCCCTTGTCCTTTTCACAGCACACTCAGCATCTCACCCTTCACAGGACTCAGACAGCTTCCCTGATCACCTCCAAGCGTGGTAACCAGATTCTATCTGAAGCCTTCACACCCAGGCATCTTCAGTCAAGTGGAATCAGAGAAGGCAACAGCTGCAGGGCCCGCATCGATGAATAACATTTACATACTGCAAGTCGGAAAGGTTTGCTGCAAACACACTAGGTGACCAATCACCTCGCGTCACAGCGCTGCTGTGATGAATGAGGCAGAAGACAGCAAAGGGCGGGAGGGCTAGGAAAGCGGGGCAGCTGCGGCATATGGAGGGCCAGCACCCCAGGCTTCTGGACCGTGCCTTCCACAGCCCAAGTCACACGCCATGCATTAGTGAGGGCCAACAGATGCCCAAGTTCTGTTCAATGGGCTGTGCCAAAGGTGCTGTTTTGCTAGGTCTCCAGTTCCCCGGGAAGACACACTGAAGCTGGTGGCTGTGGACAACACAGACCACGGGAAAACGGACCTGAAATAAGAATTCTTCATTTAGCAGAATTTCAACTATACAATGTGGAAATATGTTTAGAAGATGAAACACGGGATACTAGTAAAGTGTTCTTGTTTGAAGACAGCAACAGCACCGAGGATCTAGGGACATAAAAGGTTTTAGTGAGGATCCTGACTTTTTATAACGATGGAGTGAACTCCCTAAAACTGTAAGCAGGACGGTGGTGGTGCACATGTTCAATCCCAGCACTGGGAGGTAGAGGTAGGCGGATCTCTGAATTCCAGGCAGCCTGCTCTATAGCACTAGTTCCAGGTCAGCCAGGGCTACACAGAGAAACCTGTCTGGGGGTGGGGGGTGAGGGGAACGACATAAAACAAACCAAAAACAATCCTGTGACTTTCTAGGCCTCCCACCTAGAATAAGAGTCATAGTCTATAGGTTTGCAGTAAACCAGGGGCATCCAAGTCATTAGCAACAGAGCCAGCAGCTGGTGGTGCAGCCAGTCGAGAAGAAAATGAGATGTGTAAGAACTACCACGGAGGGAGGGAGGCAGGTTTAGGTGTGGTGTCTAAGCTCAAAGATACTAAACAGAAATTCTTTTTCTGGAATAAGATGAACTCTAATGTTTGAACCACCCTTCTTACCATAAAAATAAAACACTTAAATAGTAATTATTTTTCACATACAAAATGAGCTTTGAAAAAGGTAGATATAATTGCCAGAGGCCACATGGAAACTCACACTTGGAGGGCTTGAATCACAGTGGCAGTCACCCCAGAGCATCGGGGAGACCCTGTGGCATGGAGCCTTGGTTTTAATAGTGGGCAGCATCAGAGGGTAACAGTCAAGCCTTCTGTAAAAGGTAAAGCTGGTTAGGAGGCTCTTGTGTACAGTCAGGCTGGAGCTGCATTTGTACTGAAAAGAGAAACTGGAAAATAATGTCCCTATAAACAAGGACTGCTGGTCTCCAAGGATTCTGAACCACAAGTCACCCCTGGGGCCTCTGAAGCCTTCAAATTATGCCAAGCTGAGGAGATTATTCAAAGGGGTGTTCTTTTACACAAATCTAAAAATGGCTAACTAATCTAAACAACCAGAAGCATATCAATCAATTCCCAGGAGCCTGGATGTGGGGCGGAAAGGAGCGGAGGGTTTTAAAGGACTGGAGAAAACTGCCTCTGCAGGGTGGCAGGACTGTGATGTGTAAGGTCAGACAGCTCCATGTTTGTCAAAGCTTACTCAACTGTGTGCTTCAGGTACGGTTTGTTTTTATGTAAATACTGAACAAAGCTCACAAGAAAGGGAAGACAGGACAGACAGGGAATAAAAGCAGGCACAGTGCTGTCTGTCTACCATCCCAGCACCGGGAGTCAGAGGCAAGAAGAGCGCACGGTTGGGGCCAGCCTGTACTGCACATCCTGAGCTGGTCTCAAAAAGGAAGCAAGCAAGCAAAGTTCAAGAGCAGGTTAGACATCAGAGAGAACCAGTGAACTGGAACTCAGACTGAAGAAAGTCACACAGACTGCAGCAAGGACTATGAGGATGACGTTAAGAGACACTGAAAACAGAGTAACAACTCACCGTCCCAAAACGTAAATGAAGACAAGGAGGTGAGGTGACGAGTGATGGGCAGCGTGTTGGGGATTTTGTGTGTGCATGTTCCTGTGTACAGGTGTGTGCGTGTACAGGTGTGTGCATGTTCATGTGTACGTGTGTGCGTGTTCATGTGTACAGGTGTGTGCATGTTCATGTGTACAGGTGTGTGCGTGTTCATGTGTACAGGTGTGTGCGTGTTCCTGTGTGCATGTGTGTGCATGTTCATGTGTACGTGTGTGCATGTTCCTGTGTGCATGTGTGTGCATGTTCATGTGTACAGGTGTGTGCATGTTCCTGTGTGCATGTGTGTGCATGTTCATGTGTACGTATGTGCATGTTCCTGTGTGCATGTGTGTGCATGTTCACGTGTGCACGGCCTATGAACGTGTGGAGGCCACAGGTCAGCACCAGTGTCGTTCAGTTCCTCAGGCACTGTCCATACTGTTTTGAACCAGGTCTCACTGGTCTAGAGCTTGTCCATTAGGCCGAACGGGCTGTCAGGGAGCCCCAGGGATCTGTGCATTCCAGGTATGCAGCACCACGCCTGCCTTTCTTTCTTTAAGATTTATTTTATTTATATGTAGTGCTTTACCTGCATGTACGCATGTGTACCATGTGCTTGCAGTGTCTGACAGGTGCCAGGTTGGTTGGAAATGGAGTTACAGGTGGTTGTGAACCCCAAGGTGAGTGCTGGGAACCAAACCAGATTCTCTGCGAGAGCAGCAAGTGCTCTGAGCACCGAGTCATCTCTCCGGCCCCCCATATCTGGCTTCCTCACTAGGTTCTGGGGCTCAAACTCAGGTCCTCGTGCTTTCCCAGCAAGCACCGCACCAAAGCAGCTGCCTCCTGGGAATTTTTCGGAATAATAAAAAGATCCTTTGCTGACATATCAAGTCCAATGAGCAAAGCTAGATTTATACTATTATATGTCATTGTGAAACTGAAGAATGACATCATCTTAAAAGCAGCTGGAAGGAAAAAAGAAGCTAATGCAAAGGAAAACAAACAAACAAACAAACAAAAACCCCTCCAAACAAACCAAAGACCTTAACTATACCAGGAGGTGGTTTTTCGTTTGTTTCGAATAGTAGCATTGGAAGGCAGAAATGGAGTTGGATGAACAAAATGGCAGACGTGAACACTAGCAGGCGAGTACTGCACACCTAGGAGACGGACAAAGTAAAGGCACTTTAAATAAATCAACAAAACAAGACTTAGCAGCGCTCGCTGAGGAACTCTTCAGAGGTTGATTTTAGCAGCTGTATGGTTAGAAGACGACTGAAGATGCCAGAAGAACTGAGAGTAAATAACGGTGGCTAACCCTGCGGCAAAACGGCTGTTTAATTCAGGTGTTCTGAAGGATGAAGCTTTAGTATTGGACAAGAGCGCAGTGTGTGTGTGTGTGTGAACTGTTCTAAAGGATAAAGTGATGAGCATTAAAATTTAAGTTAAATAATTTCCTTAGAAGATGTAGGACAGCCGGGCGGTGGTGGCACATGCCTTTAATCCCAGCACTCGGGAGGCAGAGGCAGGCGGATCTCTGTGAGTTCGAGGCCAGCCTGGTCTACAGAGCGAGAGCCAGGAAAGGCTCCAAAGCTACACAGAGAAACCCTGTCTCGAAAAACCAAAATAAATAAATAAATAAAATAAAGATGTAGGGCAATAATCTTAAAAAATAGAAACAGAGGATATAAAGAGGATATAACTTTTAGACCAGGGGAGTGGGGAAAAAAACGTAAAACCCAAACCACCTCTAGCCCAACCATGAGAAGGGGAGGGGAGCGGAGGCAGGGGAGTTCTCTCTGCCCCTTTGTCAGGTAAGTGAGCAGCTTTCCTCTGCCACAGGCTTCGGCCACGATCAAGGCATCCTTCACCACAGTTGCAGAAACCTCTGAGGCCAGGAATACAATAAACTCCTTTTCCTTTCAAAGCTAACAAAGAGGACAATGAACTTGCAGGTGGGGAGCTGGAGCCCTTCAACTTCCAGCCTCAACCCTCCCCCAGCCAAGCGACACCTCCCTTTCTAATAAGAAGGATGCCCGGGGGCCTACAGCAGGTCTGAGGTGGGCCTCCATGAACAGGATTTTCAGAGAAACTCAAAAGATGTCTAGGCAGTAAGTGAGCACAGGAACATGCTGTTCAAGAAACTATCTCACTGCACTGAAAGGAATGTCTCTCCCATTTTAAAAGATGATGAAGGACAGAGAACAGAGAGCCAAACACAGGAGTTACAAAAGAAGCAGAAACAGCAAAACACACCAGCCAGTTGTGGACGTTCAGATTTCCTTCTATTTGTTCTTCTGTTTTAACAATAGATCACTAAGGGACAAATACACAAGCAAGCTGTGTATCCACACACATCTGGAAATGAGAAGGATGATATGGTCCAGGTAGACTCACCTCTGAGCTGCCAGCTGAAGGTAACAATGGAACCTAGCAAACACTGTCCTAGAACTGCAACCACAGAACTCATGAGAAAGGAAAGCAGCCACAAGACCTTTGCCAGGAATCCAAGTCAGCATTTGAAAGACCAGGAGCCAAAGGCCTCCATAAACAAAACGTCAAAGCAAGCAGCGCTCAGCTATAACATGCTCAGTTATAAGGCCTTTGCAGAAACAACAGTTACCAAGATCAAAAGAGGCCTCTTAGCTGGTTTTAATCCCAGCACTCGGGAGGCAGAGACAAGCGGATCTCTGAGTTCCAGTCCAGCTTGGGCTACACAGAGAAGCTCTGTCTTGAAAACAAAACAAAACAAAATCTGTAAGTTTATAATGGCAATCACTTTTAGAGGATATTTTGGTAATTTACAATCACCATTTATACAGGACAGATGGAAACCAAACATATCAAACACCACAAGGAAGATGACGTCAGCAAATCTAGAATGTGAGATATTTTACAAAAGGCCAATCTGCACAAGTGTGTCACATGTAAGTCCTCTGTAAATGAAGAAAACACGTTCAAGACATGAGGAAATGTGAATGTGGGATATTTAATGATGGCATGACAGTTATCCTTAAAAATACCCATCTTTTGGAGGTATATATCAAAAAAAACATATAAAATGATTAGGTAACAGATTTACTTAAGCAATTTGATGACGGGATATAGGATATAAATGAAATCAAATTGGTAACTGTTGAATCTGGTTCACCCTCATGTTTCTACAAAAATATTGTATTAAAGAGTCAAGAGAAGTACAACCTACTTTATTGGCTTGCTTCAGTTAGGTCCCTGTTCAATTAGACCATTAAAATATGTTTATAAGAATATCAAAAACTGGTCGGGCGTGGTGGTGCACACATTCAATTCCAGCACTTGGAAGGCAGAGGCAGATGGATCTCTTGAGTTCAGAGCCTGGCCAGCAAGGGATACAGAAAGCTGATTATTTCATATTTACGTGAATGACTTATATAAAACAATGGCTTTAAAAAATCCTTATCTTTTTGAAATATACAACACACACACACACACACACACACACACACACACACACACACTTTATTTGCTTCTTGGACCTGCCTTAAAATAATCCAAAGGATTACGAAGGGGTGCAGAAACAGAGAAAAGGCTATGTGCTTATAATTGCTGAAAGCAGGTTTGTGATGGGGTTTTTACAGCATTGCTTCCCCAGTTTACACTTTTTCATGTAAAACGCATTTATAAAGTAGCCTATGCAAGCCAGGATTTCGGATGTTTCCAGAGACAGCTAGACACAAGCCAGCCTCCACATCTCCTATGCGGGTGTGCTCACTTTGTGATAATTCACTGCATATGATCTGTGCATCTTTTGGAATACACAAGGCAATACAACAAGCAACTTTCAAGAAGAGAAACGCAGCATTTTAACGCCCAAGGACCACAGGCATGTTGGAAGCAGCTTCTCCAGGGCCAGTGGGCGGTGCCAAAGACGCCACATCGGCCACCGCGCCAATAGGGA
>CABHPP010149472.1:0-10629 GCA_902168425.1 Peromyscus attwateri
TGTTGTGGTGACCCACAACCATAATATTATTTTGTTGCTACTTCACAACTGTAATTTTGCTAGTGTTATGAATTATGAAGTAAATATCTGATATGCGACCACAAAGGCGTTGCAACCCACAGATTAAGAACCACATTAGCAGTTAGCATGACCACTACATTAGCATAAAAACATATTAAAGATGGCTGCTTGGAAATTTGGAATGAATCTACAACTAAGAAGGGACGTTACTATACCTTTCCAGTGACATCATAGGTCCAAATGTTTAGGAACTGACTAGTAACACACACACACACACACACACACACACACACACACACACACACACTAGCAAATACAGAAATTGTGGCAAATGCATAGATACTTCTGCTTGGAAATCAAATACAAAATGACCTTGTTTCTCTGAAGTAAAGATTTTGCTTTGGGGCTCATTTCTGACAGCCACAGCCAACTCACAACTGTGTAAACCTGCCAGGAGTCACCGTGTCCAAAATGTGCTTGCCATTAGGTATTACGTAAGATGATGTAGAGTTTGCATCAAAATTTAACTAGCACGATTGCTTCACTGAAGAAACTTATTGTGAGAAAAAGATTGGCTGAATTAAAGGATGATTAGCAACAAGGTAAAAGTAATGGCATGCCTAAAACTATTGTGTAAGATTTGAGGGTCTTCTCTTCCGCCTTGTATTACTTTTTTTAACCACTGTGACAAATTCCTGAAAGAACTTCAGGGAAGGATTTACTTGGGCTCAGGTTTTCATTCAGTGTCCTGATGGCAACCATGTTTTTCACTAAGGGTGAGGGAGAATCTCATAGAATAACATGGTATAGCTGCTCACCTCTTGAGATCCAGGAAACAGAGAGAGAGAGGCAGAGGTAGGGAAATAAAGGTGTATTTTCCAAGGGCATGTCCCCAGTGCCATCTCTTGATATTCACTGCATCCTGAATAGTACCAACAAGTGGAGACAAAGCTTTTGAACAGGTAAGCCTGTAGATTTCATATCCAAACCATGCTAATGGATGTGATCCTATGGAATCAGATTACAAATAACTCTTTTTAAAACAGACTATCAGAAAGAGCCCACCAAAGAATGATCTGGACCATATGTTACTACTTTATCATTCAATTCTAGTCACATGTTATCAGCCCTCCAAAAGGCTAGTCCAGGTAGGAATTATCCAAAATGATGTAAGTTTCCCAAATGACCTGTGGAAGTCAGTTCTCTTTTTCTTATCATGTGAATCCCAGAAATCAAACTCAGGTCACCTGACTTTGCAAGATGAGCCAGCTCCCCAGCTCCCCAGGCCCCATACTCCCTACGAATGCAAAGGTCTCTTATTTTATGTGATCCATGGAAAGTTCTGCTTTAGATGACTATAGTATGAAGAAACTCTTAGTGCTCCTGCAGCATTAGTAACAGTTTCTTTGTGTCTTCTTAAGGATATGAATTGAAAACTCAGTACTTCTATATATAATATCTTCAGCATTTCTAATGATTTCATAAATGCACGCAAAGAAAGAGTGAAATGCATTTTTTCAGTGGTACATGAAATTGAAACAAAAAGACAGGAAAAAGCTTTAAAAGGCAGAATTTCTGGGTTATTATGACATGTAAATAATTCCTTAATGGTTATTGAACAGGTAACTAACCAAGTTTGATATTGTTAATCTGCAGGACATTAGCCATCTAGTGACTTACAGTGTGATGAATGTTGGATATTCTTTTCCAGTGGAAGAAAATCTATATAGTTAATGTTTCTTGAATCTTTTTCTTTCCATGAAAAAAAATAAATTTAACTAGAAGGTTTTGGACAAAGAGTTGGAATTTGGTACAAATGGGTTAAATTTTTAAAAAAATTCAGCATTGCTTTCTTTATTTTTGGATAAGAGTTAAAAATGATTGTCAAGAGACTGAAAAAAGATTTAGTGTCTTATTTTCCAATTCTGTCAGAGTTCTGTTGGTCTGGTTTCTCTAAATTGTTAAAGAAACAAAACAGAAAATAATGTAGCTACACTTTATCTTAGGGGAATAATATTGTCATGAGTCCAACATGACTAGATAAGCTAAAAAAAATAGCAAGCCTGTTTGTCATATCACTATCATTGTTTATTTTATTTTTGTTTTTAATGACTTTGTATTAGCAAACAAAATGCATGTAGTGCCTTTGTTATCCCATGTGACTAATTTTGGCTTGACGCCTACTTCACCTACAAGCACAGCCTCTCCTGCTGTCCTTGTTTGGTGTATTGATCCCCCCTTCCCTTCTCAGTCTGTGAGTGTCTTTGCCGGTGGAGTGTGTTTCCCACAGACAATAACTACTTTAATCTTGTTTTTACTTCAATCAGCTTGCCTGTCTATTTTTAACTGGAGATTTGTGATTATTCACATAGTGGGTTAATATTGAAAGGATTTGGCTGACATAGAGGAGTGGTTTCACAAACCACTGTAATGATGATTGGGACCAAACTGAACAAGATACAAAAACAACAAAGTCTAATACATTCATGACCAGAGAATGGACAGTGGCAAAATAACAGTGTCTTATATTGGTAAGTTATTTAGGGAAAAGTACAAACAAAGAAGGTATCTCTGGCATTAGTTCACTTGATAGGGTGCTTGCCTTACACTCACAAGGATCTGAATTCGACTCCATGTATTACTTAGTTGTCTTGGTGCTGTAACAAATTACCTGAAAAAACAACAATAACAACAACAACAACAACCTCACAAAAGGAAAGAAGAATTTTGCTCCTGGTTATAAGGTATCATGATAGTGAAGGCTTGGCGGCAGACGCATGAAGACACTGGTCATATTGCATCCTTAGTCAAGAAGCAAAGAGAGAAATGCTCTCAGCCTAGTCTCTCTTTTTATTAAGTCCAGAACCTCAGCCCATGGAGTTGTACCATCTACAGTTAAGGTGGGTCTCATCACCTCAACTAATCTAATATACATAATCCCTCCCAGGCATGCCCAGAAGCTAATCTAAGCTAGACAGTTTACCCAGAAGATCTTCTCCAAGGTGATTCCAGATCACCTGGCTCCTGTCAAGCTGACCGTCAATCTTAACCATCACAACCTTGAAAAAAGTTAGACGTGTGTGCACAGTGGGTGTTCCAGTGATGAGGAGTGGAGACACATGGATCCCTGATGCTTCCTGGCACCAGCTTAGCCTGCTTGCTAGGTCTCAGGCCAGTAAGAAAGCATGTCTCAAAAAAACAAAAAGGGAGGACTGTGCCTGAGGAACAACACCTGAACTTCTCCTCTGGCCTCCACATGCATGGCTAACATGTACGTGAACCTGCAAATACGTGCACCCTCCTCTCTCTCTCTCTCTCTCTCTCTCACACACACACACACACACACACACACACACACACACACACACAGAGAGAGAGAGAGAGAGAGAGAGAGAGAGAGAGAGAGAGACAGAGAGACAGAGAGAGACAGAGAGAGAGAGACAGAGAGAGACAGAGAGAGAGAGAGACAGAGAGAGACAGAGAGAGAGGTGAGGAGGGGGACACATGCATACAAAGAAAGGATCAGGCCAGAGAAAGGAGAAGCAAGGTTAACTCAGAGAAAGAAAGAAGAATGGAATATACAGGAGCTGCCTCTTTCTGGCTTCCCTAATATTCAAGTCTGCGGGAAGGGGTCAGGAAGAAGGGTCAATGAGGTTTAAGTCATAGTCCTCTGGTTTTCCTTCTGGTTAGGTTGATGCTGACCCCTACCTGTCAGGTGTCAGATGTCAGAGGTCTTGTCCCTTTAGAAGCTATGTGAGTCATAGAAAATCTACTTCTAACTGTTTTGGATTCTCATCATGTGTCCAAGTGATGAATGAGGTCATTTGTTGATTATAAGAGAATGAGGCTGGTCAGATGGCTCAGTAGCTAAAGTGCTTGTCATGCAAGCTTGAGGATCTGAGTTCAAATCCCCAACACTCATGAAAAGGTTGGCCATGGTAGCAACCCCAGTGCTGTGCAGAGATAGGGAGGTCCTGGAGCTCATTGGTCAGCAAGTCTAGTCCAGGAAGTGAGTTCCAGGTTCGTTGAGACTCTGCCTCAAAAAATAAATGGGAAATGACTAAGGATAAGCCAATCAATTTTGACCTCTGGACTCTACATGCACATACACATATACAAACCCACACGCACATGTACACATATACAAATGTGCTATGTATGTTTTCCACCTTATAAAAACTTTAGAGAAATATTAACTACTAAGTTATTACGGTCATTTCTTATTCACAAGCAATATAACACAAGGTATCATGTATGCCTGAAACCACAAACACTACTATATACACAGAAATTTTTTCTTATACATACTTACCTTTGAGAAAGCTTAATTTATAAATTAGACCCAGTAATGGATAAACAATAATATCTTACTATAGATTATAGCCTCAGCATATGAGAGAGTTTTTTTTTTCTCTTAATGAGAACTTTCATCTTTTAAGGAAAGTACTGCATGGTTTCTCTTTGGCATCTGAGGCTCTCCTGTATGACCACTCTTTGTGGTTGCACTGTGGGGCAATTGCTAAGTGAAATAAGGACTTAACTTGAATGGATGTGGTATGACACCATAACAATTGATAAAATAACTGAGATGCTACTAGAGTGGTCAACATGCACACACTATGTACAGAGTTGACACTCTGTGCCAAAAATGTGTCACACCTTGGGTGGTTTGAGATTTTTGCTGCAATAAGAAGGATGCACAATTTAAAACTTATGGATTATTTGTTTCTGGAGATTTACACTGAACATTTTTGAAGCATGGCGGACGGTGTGCCACTGCAAGTGTTGAAGGTGGAATTACAGATGGAAAGCACAAGTTTATAATGAAAATAGAACGAACTTGAGAGACATAGCCAAACCAATTCTTGAAAGAAAATTTTTACTTTGAAACATTCATGAGGAACTATGAAATATTAAAAAAAACTGAACTTGAGAAATTTGTAAAAGAACAAGGACTACAAAAACTGAGAAGGAACTAATTAAAAATAAATATAATGTGTAAAGTGAAGAAAGGGTAGTAAATTAATCTAAACACAAAGAAAATCTCAAGATAGATGAATCTCATGGGATCAAGGTAAAAGATAAAAAATACCAAGAAACAAAATCTGAAATTAAAATGAGAGAAAATAGAGATGTAATGGAGATTTTATATGTATGTAGGTACACATGACTAATTTGAACATCTATAATAAGTTTGGAAAGGTGGATATAGTTGAGATACCACAATATAGTCATAGTGCTGGTAAAATAAAGGACTTGACAGATCATTATTATTTAATTACATGTTTTGAAGCTGACCAAAGACTACTTCAGCATGTAGGCTCATTCAGTTTTGTAGGTGAATGTTTGTGTGTGTGTGTGTGGGGGGGGTGTTAACAGGGTTTCACTATGCAACCCAAGCTTCCTTGGAACTCATGAAACTACTGTATCAGCTCCCCATGTGTTATGATTCTAGGTGTGTGCCACCATGCCCAGTTCTCCATGTGCTGCCGTTGTTTTAAAATGGCGTGCCTCGGCCTTGGCAGGTTTGAGCCAAGGTAAAAAGACAGCCACATGCTGCTGGCACTGTGGAAAGTTACACCATGCAGATGTGGCATCCACATGGAAAATTTTATTATTAAAGGGGGGAAGAGGGGAGAAGGGGGGAAGGAAAGAGAGAACAGTAAAGTGGAGGCATAATAGATACTTATGAAGTACGAAACAATGATGACGTACAGGAGACATTACTTAGGGTAATTAGCAGAGAAGTACAAACTACTCTTGAGATTATTAAAGAAGACTAGGAACTGAGTCCCAGAAAGTGATAGAAAGCCAAAGGAATACAGTAGCCCTGCCAAAGAACATGCCCTACCACACTGTTGGGGGGTCCTAAGAAAACACCACTGCCAAAACTGTGGGCACCACCACCACACCTTGGATGATGGAGATGTTATAACTGTTTATTCTTGCAGAAGTCACCACCTTGATGGTTACCATGGTGCTTGATTTCCCATGTACACACTTTCACACTGCTCACTGTAATGGTTAATGTTTATGTCACTTGGCTGGCTTACAGGGTGCCCAGAGTGTTAGTCAACCAGTATTTCATGTAAGGGTAGCTCTGAGTAAATTAGCATGCCAATCAGTATACTAAGTTAAATAGATTGCCTTCTCCAATAAAGGTGGTCTCCTTTAATCAGTTCAAAGTCTAGCTAGCACAAAAAGGCTGACCCTCCTGGAGACAAGGTGGAACTCATCCTAAGGGGCGGAGATAAGACCTAGGCCTGACTCCCTTCTACACGCACTGCCTTTATACTAGAACTGAAGCACTAGCAGTTCCTCAGACTCAGATTGGCTGCCTACCTGATATTTATAGACTATGACTGTGCCACTAGCCATTAGCTCTCCTGGGTCACTCCTAAGAGATCTGCTTGATGACAGCAGATCTTGGGACTTGGTTATCTCCATAAATACAGGAACCAATTTCTTAAACACATACACACTTTCTCTCTTTCTCCATAAAAAATACCTTGTACACACACACACACACACACACACACACACACACACACGTAAATAGGAAATATGTCTAGTGTGTGGTACCAGTTATGTCTCCAAATATAAAGTTCCAAAGTAAGCAGGCTTGTGTCGTTTCATGTGTAAAATAATGTGGGTATTTGTTGGTAACTTATATAGTTGATTATTATCAAGACAAAAAGTTCTGCAGTTCTAATTTGCTATTCTAAAAAATATCAATATGTGTTTAAACTGTTCTCTGCCTTGAGAAAGCCAAAGTCATTACACAACTTTATTGATAGATTTTTCCTGATAAAGAGTCAGCCTTTCACTATAAGCAAATACCTTACTTAATATTTTAAAAATATACTATTGGATTTGATTTGTTAGGATTTTGCACCTATGCTCCTAAGTGAAAATGACCACAGTGTCTTGGAATCAAGATTACAATAGTTCCAAAAATATGTGTATGCCTTTGTTTTTTTCCCTCTTCAGTTTGGTGAGACAAGATAAACTGAGATCGACTCTGACGTTGGAGAAGCACAAGAGAGCTGAGCATGGCTGTTAGCATTCTGGTCCTCCCCCTCGAGGACCCACCCAGTGTCCTAACCTCATGAGCAGTTGAGCAGAATCTCCTGCATAGGAAATCAGATCAGGTCAGGATCTCAATAAGTAACAATTTCATAGCTAGAAACCATGGGTTTGGAATGGGAGAGCAGGAACATGAAGTCATAATTCTTTAAAATCATCGTTGAATGATCACATTGTGGAGATGTTCTAGAAGCTAGAGCTATCTCTAAACATGGTACAGTGCAAAGGACAACCCCACGACAAAGAATTATCTTGTTCAAAATGACAGTAGGAGTTAAAGCTGAGAAACTTGGCTTCCAGATTCTCTATAACAATACCCTCTATCTTAAAGGTCAATAACATTGCTATTTTCATTCTACAATCAAAGAAACTGGTACATTTGGTTAAAAGAATACCACTTAACTGTGTACAACCCATCACCTCTCTCTCCTCATCCTTCCCACTTCCCTATGCCTCCCACTGAAACCAGTTTGCACTCAGTTAACCAGGTCAACAAATTTAGGCTTCCCCGCTCCTTCTGCACAAAGTGACTAATCTCTTAGGTGCCACATCAGCAACTCTAAAGGGTTCTTCACTGATACTTTCTCCACAGACTTCATCACCTATGGCTTCAGAATGGAGATGTGAGACTAAATGGAGTCCAGAATGTATATAGGATCCAGACCTGAGATATTTTCATCCATGCAAGCAATTTCTTGTTGTTACAGGCAGAGGAGAGGTAAAAATATCATATGAGTACATGTCATTTCTTAGCCAAGTAAAACCTTCAGGCCATCCGAAGTTCACATGTCAAGCTGTGCACACACCCCAAGACATGAGGTTATTTTTCATTTTAAATGTGTAATTTAGGACTTACACCTGAAAACATGACCAATCGGTTTTGCTTCTACAAGCCAACACTACTTTCAAAGAGGACATATTTCATATTCTCCAGAGGAAGATGTGAGGCAGACGCCACATGAGTTAGGGTTCTGATGGGAAATGGGGTGTGAAGGGCTGACACACAGTGGGCTTTTGTTTTAAAGCTGTGTGTGTTTCAGAAGAGACAGTGACCCCAGAACCATCTTCCAAGGTCTTAAATATTTTCAAGGCAAAGGCATACATGGAGAGGAATTATTGGGTCGACTCCCTCCAGAGCCGGATGCAGGTTTGTGCAATCCATTTTACACAGTTGGTATTTATTGTGTGCTTCATGCAATAACAAGCTTAAAGGAAACTACCTAACCATGTTGTTATCTTACACAGTGATCTTGGTCCTCATGCATTTTGGTCAGTGTTCATTCAGAATGCTTTCCCATACAAGAAGCAAATACATTGCAGCTATTAGTGACATGAGCATTCATATATGCCCACATCTATGAAAATCCTAAGTTAGGACAGTTTTGAGGTATTGACTCAGCACTCAGGGATATCCCTGAGAACCAAGCTCATCTGTCCTCAGCATAGTGACACTCTTTTGGACCCTAGATGGGCACAGCAGATTCCAGGACAGAATGCTGATGAGAAATTTTTGAGACAAAATGGCACAATTCTTATTATATCTCTTTATAAAACAAGATGCCCTAGGGAAGATTTCTCCTAAATACTTTTGGTCAACTTGCTTTATGTGGCCGTCTTAAAATGAGCTCATAGAACTAGAAAGAGGGCTGCAGAGTCTTCTGACACTAATGACGGTCTCTCAGGGAACGGGGGCTGAGCCTCCTCTAAAATACAAGGTCAGCAAATACCTGAAAAAGACTGGCTGTTAGGCAGGGAATCCATGGGATCATTTTTTTTGTGTGTGACAGCCTTAAGGCATGCCTGAGATTTGCTGTGTCTATAAGAAACTGGAGAGCAGCCCATTTAAAGACCCACACCAACAAGGAGAGAGTTGAGAGTCTCAGGAACACGTATATGTGGTTTGTTGTAAAGGAATGGCAGGAACACTGAGTCCACAGCACCATGCAGAGCACAGGAGGAAGAGAACTGTAGCATTGCAAAGTGAGAGCCCCATCCCTGCTCCCCACTAGTAACATGACCTTTGTCATACACAAGTTTCCTTAACCTCCGTTAGTCTGTACAGCTAAACAATGCTGCTCTTGGTAGGGTTCTAAGGGTCAAGTGAGATAATGCATCTACTCACAAACATGTGTTGCATAAAGAACAACAGCCCAGAAGGAGGATGTAGGAAAAAAAATAACAATGACGGCATAGTGTTAAAACATAGGTGAGGATTTGGAGCTGGGGTGAGTTCAGACGGGTCCCGGAGAAAACAGCACCTGGAGTTGTGGAGATATCTCAGTGATAGTGTTTGAAGCCCTGGGTTCCAACTCCAGCATTGAAAAGCAAAGACGAAAACAAAACCCAACAACCAAACAATGGTTAGATTTGAGAAGAGACAATCACAGGGTAGATGAGTCAATAGGGGGAAGGAGAGCAATTCAGGTAGAGAAAGGAAGAAAGGGGAGAGAATGGAGAGAAGAAAGAGGAGAGGGGCAGGGAGGAAGACAGAGAGGGGAGAGAGGCAGACGGACAGAGACAAAAGACACAGAAAAACCGAGGCAGACAGACAGAGAGACACACACTCAGAAACAGAGAGACAGAGACAGAGAGAGAGACAGAGACAGAGAGATGGAAATATCCAGGATAGCCACACCCCAGAAAGGAGCATTACATGTTGGGTAGGGGAGGCTGCAGAGATGAGACAGTGAAGTAACCATGGGTTAGCCCAATCTTTAGACAGTAATAAGAGTTTAATCCACATTAGGGAGTTCAAGACTAACCCTGAGTATCACATGGACTCAGCCACTGGAGAACTTTGAGCAGAACATCAACCATTCTTTATCTTTAGGAACCTGACTGAGGCAGAAACGGCAGGTTCCACAATATCTTCTCATTGCCTATGGTAGCCAAAGGTCCACTTTTTAGCGCCATTCATGGCTGCATCATAGGAAGCCCGCATGTGCCCGCTCCGCAGATGTCTGACAGTGTGAGCAAACATAGTCCACTATGCTGGATTCGGGAGGAACTTAGCTTGTGGAAACTGGCTTCCTTTCTTTCTCCTTCTCTCCATCCTTCTAACTGACTGCAGTTGAAATTGCCAAGGCCAAAGCAAATGTTTGGGACCACATAGAAAAAGTCGGCTGCTAGAGATAACAAAGCAAGCAAAAAGAAGCAACCCTGCCCTTGCCAAGGCACTAACTCCAGTTCTCTGGACCACTTAACTGCAGGATTCTTTCACAGGAAAGAGAATTTCCTAAATTGTTTATTTTGATCTTTTCTTTCACATGATCAGATCTTAACAAATACAAGATGCATAGCACTAAATGGACAACATTAGACACCCCAGTCAGAAAAAAAATGATGCCAATAAAAGAAAACAAGTCAGGACAAATGGAGTGCTGCACCGGGAGAGAGGCTGTGAGAAGGCGGGAGAGCTGCGCAGACTCAAGAGGTTTGGGAGACAGCGCTGACAGGAACTGGAATGTGGGCGATCATAACAAAGGATGATGGGACTGTTAAGATTGCTTCCGAAGTGCACAC
>CABHPP010149472.1:11029-26255 GCA_902168425.1 Peromyscus attwateri
TGACATACAATTCGCACCAAGAAAATGTCAGAGTGTTCTAGAAGACATTGGCTGTTTCCAAAAGAAAAAGAAAGGATGATGCTTCATTTTCTGAACATCGTTGTCTGGGTGAAACTTGGGTGGACCACAGCATGCTGTACCCAGGGGACTATGGGGAAAGCAGAGAACAGGAGCCACTGGGCTGGTCGATGACTGGCTATTGTTCTAGGCCGGCTTTTCCAATTCAGCCAGCCCCAAGTCTTATCATTTAACGTGATTTGAGTTGTGTTTCTTTTTTTTTTTTTTTTTTTTTTTTTTGTTTTTTGAGGGCGGGGTTTCTTGTTGTAGCTTTGCGCCTTTCCTGGAACTCACTTGGTAGCCCAGGCTGGCCTCGAACTCACAGAGATCCGCCTGGCTCTGCCTCCCGAGTGCTGGGATTAAAGGCGTGCGCCACCACCGCCCGGCTGAGTTGTGTTTCTGTTATTTAGAGCTAGAGACTTTTGACCCGCTCAGGGATTGGTAAGATCCGTTCCAGAGGACAGGCCGGGAAGGGAAGCTAGAGAGCCACAGCTTGAGAACCGGTCTATGGTAAGGAATTGAGTGAGTAGGACTCTTTCACAAAGTCTGCCAGTCACTGAACGTAAGAACAGTAGCTGGTGAGGTAGAGTTCTGACAATGGTTTATTAGTTTATTTAGCTGTGGTAGAAAGTGTGTGGAGAAACGGCTCAGAGGGTAGAACACTTGGCTAGCGTGCATAAAGTGCTTGGTGCCCAGCCCTGTGTGAACTTGGTGCGCTGGAGCACGCTTGCAATCCCAGCACTCAGAAAGTGGAGGCAACAGGGACAGAGGCTGAAGACCACCCTTAGCTGCATATCGAGTGTGAGCCACCTTGCTATACACGAAAATTACAATAAAATACATAAAAAAGAAAACAAAACTTTAAAAACATAAAACCAATAAGCTACAAAAAAAATGAATAGAATTTAAAACAGTAAAGCTGAGCGTAGTAGCTTGCCTTTAATCCCAGCGTTTGAGGAGCTGAAGCAGAATTGCTCCACGTTCAAAGCTAGCTTGGGATACATAGTAAGTTCTAGAGCAGTTTGAGCTACAGAATCCGACTCTGTTGCAAAAACACAAGTAAAATTAAATAGGATCAGTAGGAAGATTTGTTTAAATGCTAGTGCAGAATGAGCACTAAAACAAAAAGTAGCAAGAGGGAAATTTTCTACAGAATAAAGTTCCTGAGGTGGGGGGTCGAGGGAGAGATCAAAGGTTGAGGCCTGGGAAAGATGCTATGATTCATCTTGGGTAGAAAGAGGAATAGCTCCCTTATCCTCCGAGGGCAGAAAAAGATGTAAATAACTCTGTGATATAAACGCAAGACATTAGGAAAGTTCTTCAATCATTCCAATTTTTCTGGGATGATGCAAAGACACAGGAGCCAAGGGGGCCCATCAAACATCTGGCAGATGTTCTCGGAAGCGCTAAGGAGGCATCTAGCTATTAGAGGCTTGCCTAATTTACATGCATTGAGCCTGAAATGTGCTGACTGTGATCACATCTGTTGAGCGGAACCAATCCTCCTCCAGGGTACAGGTAGCTCTAGAAGCAGGTTAAAATAGAGATGACAGACCAGGTATCAGTCTGTGCCTCTTAGAAAGAAAGGTTGTGTAGGGGAGAGGGCCTCCCCAAAGTCCAGAAGCTTCTTCGGGTTGAGCTTAGGCCACTCATTCCAGTGCCTTCTCTAGACGTGGAGCTCAGAGCTGGGACAGTCATGATGACGTCTGCAGACTGAATGAGTGTGAGCACTGACTTCTTAAGTCTATTTTAACAAGGCTTCTCGCTCTCAGACCTCTCATTTGAACTTCACTAATCAAATGTTTGGAAATCGTTAAGTAGCTGCTTTGACTGGTTTCACAAGTGGCCGTGGCCACAGACACTTCACGGAGCTGACACAGGATTTATGTCTCAATAACACAATAACATTGAGTGCGCACTGTGCTTGCAGAGTGATTTATGCCCCATCTGAGATTGGAGAATGATTTACACCCAGCGCGGGGCAGAGTTATGAGACACTCTGCTAAGATACCCCACATCCTGTCACTGGCTTGCTTTTCCACTGGTTGGGGGATGGCAATGTCCGTGTTCGAAGACATTTCCTTGATAGTCTGTCTGTTCATTAGAGAGAATTAGAAGTCTGAACCAGCAAAATGTTTCCAGTTGCTCTTGTTCCCGTTAGTCATCTATAAATTCCACATCATTCTGGGACAGTCAGGGGATGAAAGCAATCATAGGAACTCAACACAAGACAAGATGTGCCGTATTCCCAACACTACACTGGTCTCATTGAGGGCACAGTGCAGGGGCCAAGCTTTTGTCAGTGACTGTCTTGCAGATGGCTCCAACACCATGGTCACCGAAGTCTTTCTCATGCTTGTGCTGAGACCCACAGCAAATCAGTGAGCAGCTCCGGGTGACTCCAGAACAGTTACAATCAGCAGCACAAACACACGTGTGTAGCATAGTCCCCTGTGTCAGAGAACGAGCTGGGGCTGGGGCTGGCCTGGGTCGGCACCTGCTCTGCTATCTTGCTTCACAAGCCTGGTCTACTGCCTGATCTGTGTGCCTTCATGCCTCATCTGAAAATGTGATGACTGATGTTCCACCGGGATTAGTCTGTGAAAATTTGACTCAGAGAATGTCCAAAATACCAACAATGTGCAGATGGTGAAGAAAGAAAGAGAGAGAGAGAGAGAGAGAGAGAGAGGGAGGGAGGGAGGGAGGGAGGGAGGGAGGGAGGGAGGGAGGGAGGAAGGAAGGAAGGAAGGAAGGAAGGAAGGAAGGAAGGAAGGAAGGAAAGAAATCCTAAACAACAAAGGAGAATTGGACTAGGTTTAAATCCAGCTCTGCTCCCTGGGTCTGTGGTAACAGTGGTAGACCAGCTGTGTTGCTGACATGGAAAGATGCTAGAAATCATTCACTGAGTGTTTATTACTGGCACAAATGAGCGCATGTGTATACTTTTCCCTTCCTGCCAATAAGCAGATAAAAATACTTCAGTGAAATCTTTTTTATTGAAATTTTCATACATTATATTTTGATCATGTTTTTCCCTTTCTCCAGCTCCTCCCAGATCTTCCCCACCTCTCTTCCCACCCAATTTCTTGTTTTCTTTCCCGTTTCTCTCTCTCTTTCTGTCTAAAAAACAAATAAATGAATGAAACAAAAAAAAAAAGGAAAATCAAAATTAACAAAGAGTACATGAAACACAAAGCCCACAAAACAAAACAAAATTAGAAAAACAATAATCAAACAACATGGACTTCTTTTTATGTTGGCCAACTACGGGGACATGAGGTCTGTTCTGGACTGTGGTTGATATACCCAGTGGCATTCCACAGGAAAGAGCCGATTTTCCCTTTGCTAGGGGGTGTAATCATAAATGGCTTCTTGGTTAAGGGTGGCTGCACCGACATCTTAATTAGCAAGGTGTTAGGTTGTGAGGGTGTCTGTCTCACAGCTCTAAGGCTATCTCACACACATGTGTGAAGCAACATGTGTTTCCTCGGGCATCATCCCTCGCTTTCTCCTCAGCATCCTTTCATCCAGCCATGAGCACCTACCATACCACCTCCCTCCACATAGCTCTGCCTTATGAATTGCTGCCTCAAAGAAGAAATGGTGCTTAGTTGTTGACTATCCATAACAAAAAGGCTATAAAAGTGAAGAGCACTGGACTCTTGGTAGAAGAGGGTGGAAAAAGCCTTAAGGACTCTCAGGCAGTATAGTTCTACGACAACAGTTTAGAAAAGGCTTTTGGATGCAGACCCTTCCTTAGCTTTTTTCCCTTCCCACATGAAATGTGTGGCCAGATAGCCTAAGGGCTAAGTCGTTCTCCAGAATTTTCCAATTTTTTTTTTTTTTTTTGGTTCCAAGCCATTTCTCACCAACATGCTCTCCTCTCGTGTGGCCACACCAGCCTGTTCCTTCCTCATAGATCCCGTGAGGAGCTCTTGTCCTTCCTCACAGAGTCCGTGAGGAGCTCTTGTGCTGTGGGTAGGCAGGACAATGAGTATTGTCATGGCTTCTTTCCCTTCCCACTCTGCCACACGTTCATTAACTACTCACACAGGCCCCACTTGCCTATAGTGCAAAGCTTCAAGGTTCTCACTACTCTCCATTTGTAGTTTAAGAGAAAGCCGTACCAGTTACTGGCCTTGATTTCCATTCAAGTATTTGTTTTCCAAGCCATAAGGAAATAGAAAGTAAAAACCACAGAGTTTTTGAAAAATGCCTTAAAGTTGCCCAAGCATTTTATTTTCCAAAATATTTCATATCCTTTGGTTCTGAGGGAAAGTAAATAAGATTAGAATTGACTTACTTTAAGCAAAACTTTGAAGGTGAGAAAAATGAACTACTCAGTAGATCCTGAGTTGCAATTTTCCTAAAGGTCCATTCTGCAACTGGTTTCTGAGCACACAGCTGAGATGTCAGGGGGTTAGGTCGTCCATCTCTGTTCATTAGGCACTGAGCTACTTCAAGGCAGGACTGTGACTTAGTTATCCTTGTGCTTCAGATATTCATGGTCCTCTGTTGGCACTTTAATTCACTAAGGCTGAAGATCTCAATTTCCAGCACCCAAAGCATTAATAAACAAGGGAGAATTTCCTAGTGTGTAAGGGGTGTGTGTGTGTGTGTGTGTGTGTGTGTGTGTGTGTGTGTGTACACAGTGTGTGCATTCACACATAGGCTAGGAGACAACTTCAGGGTCATTACTCAGGATGCCATCCACCTTTTCTTTGAAACAGAGTCTCTCAGTGACCTGGGTTTCTGGTAAGCTAGTAAGCTCTTAGGAAATCACCAGGCGGGTTGGGAAGACAACTCGAGTGAGGTGCGTACCTGGCAATCATGATGACCTAGCTTAATCCTGAAACTCGAGTTAAAATAAAAAAATCTAGGCTTGGTGGCATGTGCTTGGAATTCCTGAAGCTGAGAGGAAAAGGTAGGTGGATCTCTGGGGCTTAGTAGCTCCACTCTGCTGGTGCTGGGATACAGTGGCATCTCAGGGCGGTGGTCTGCTGTTAGATTTTATTTTCAGGAAGCGGTTCTGCTGACCACTGTAGCACTGGTGCTCTCTGTATATTTGATTCTTTACTCCTAACAGCATCTGTCACATAGTAGGCACACTCAGAGTAAAATCTCTCTAAATAGGAAACAAGTATACAACATCTCCAGATAAATACCAAAATATCATTAGTGACAACCAAAGGCAAAACAGCTTTCTAATAGGAAGTGGGGTGACTTCCAATTGGCCTTACATTATGTCACTAGGAAATAATGAGCTTTGGCAAAATGTGCTACAACACCAACATAATTCTTACTAAAGTCTCTTTTATCATGTGAGCAATTGATTCTTTATAAGACAATATTTGTTTAGACATCTCTTTAATTGTCAATAAAGTTCAGAGCAATTGAGACATGGAAAAAATTTGTTCTCTATTAGGGGCAATTTTAAATTATAAAAGACCCATAGAGAAATCATTTTTTCTTCCTATTTTTCGACAGCTCCTAATGAGGACGACAAAGTTTCACCACGTGGAGTAATATTAGTAAACTGTCTTAATGAATATATAAAATCAACCAAAATGTGAATCACTATATTGCTAATACATCTCCCCAGTTTTTTTTAGAAATTTCTTCTCCTCAATAAACATCTTTGTGTTTTAATGGCAAGTTATATGCATTTAGGGAACTGCTGGTAAACAACACGAGAATAAACTGAACTTTAACTTCTTTTTAAATGACCACTGTCTTGCATCCGGATGCATTTCCATTGTAGTCGCTGTGTTGTAGTTCATTGCAGCTGCTGGTGTAAGATTTCAGTTTCTCCTGCCGCATCTTCCTGCTGCAGCTTTCTCAATACATAGATATTACTTTCCCTTCGAGTGACTTCTTAGGGAAGAGAATATGCAAGTACCTCTATTCTATTTGGCCAAGGCTCATAAATAAGAGAGTTAAATTGCAGTTACCTGGAAATACCTGCGCCCTGCCAAGGCTACAATTGTTCTCTCATTTATAAATCTAAGTTTAAAATTAAACCAAATCCCAGGCTTTCTTGGTTCCAAATCTTTTCTTTTGGCAAAATGTGTTCTTGGTTCAAAGAAAAGAAAGGCTTTCTTTTTTTCTTTCTCTCCCCCTTTTTTTTTTTTAATAAGTAAGAGGGTTAAATTGCAGTTACCTGGAAATACCTTTTCCATTCTATGATTTCTGTTGAGTGCAGAAGAATAAGAAACAGATGGGTTACATTTCCTTTGAAATGCACACTTAGTTAAAATTAAAGACAAAAAATAAAAAAAAAAAAGAGCAGTAGAGAAAAACACTTTTTGGTTTTGCCAAGACCCAAGCCACTTACAAAAAAGAGGGCATAAGAAAAGAAAAAAAGAATAGTCTGAGATGTTCTTGCCAAACCAGTTCCCCTTTCTGTGGCGCAAAACTTCATTAAGCCCCAAACACAATGGTACAAAACACCGAGCTGGTTGTGGAAGTAGCTGTGAGTCTGCTAAGCATCATGTGCATCAGCCAATATGTCCCTTCCCTGTCCCCTCCTGCCCCCAAATAGGTAAAGTGATAGTGATTCCTTTTTTTAAAAAAAACTCATTTATCCTTGATAGAGGATTTCTAAACAGGAGATTGGCTTTAAGTAGTAAAATGTATTTTAATTTGTTAGGTTCTTGGAAACATGTCCATACTGCAAATAGTAAGTAAATAATAAAAGTGATTCCATGGAATGAAACGCGCTGACTTCTGCCAACTCGCTTTCATCGCACGACAGAAAAACAAAGAGTTGATCCTGCCCTAGGAATGTAGGTAAAATGAACTCGTATGTTGGGATGTTGACTTCAATTCCATTTAACAAACACTATTCAGCACCTACCATATTCCAATCATATAGCAGCTTGATATAAGAGGATTTAAAAGGAACTAGGCAATCCGCTCAGGAGAGAGGGAAGGAGAATCAAATTATAGAGTAAACTACACTGGAAAATAACTCACTCTCAACACAGAGATTGATTTGTTCATCTCAAGAATGCCCAAGAACAAAACATTCATGAAATTACTTTAAATGCGTATTAGGCTATGTATAAAAATCTTATACTAAATGTATCATATAATAATCGTCAAATTTGGAGGCATGTGTTTTATTGACAGCCTCCCCTTAGAGTTTTCGGAACAAAGCTGAGGAACAAGAAGAGTTGTATCCTGGTCTCACACATTTGCTGAGCAGAAATTTAACTGCCTCCTGCCAAGGTTGACAACATGAGAAAAGTTAACAAGCACGTGAAAATGTTTTCTTTTCAGATATCCTTTCACACCCACCAACCCAAGCCCAACAGACCTAAGTTTCTTACTGCTCTCCTGTGTGTTTGTTTATGAAGGGGAGGACAGACCCGACTTGGCATTGACACTAAAATGACATGCTTTTAGATCATCTGGAGTCCTTGTCTTTTTTCTCCCTTACATTTAGGTAGCGTGTGTGTGTGTGTGTGTGTGTGTGTGTGTGATTTCTCTCCTTCCACCTTGTGGGGTCTAAAAACTCACACTCAAGTCATCTGTCTTGACTGCAAGCGCCTTTACCCACTGAGAAGTCTCACTGGCTCAACTTTCCTATCTTGTTTGTTTGTTTTGTTGTTATTGTTGATGGTGGGTTTTTTTGTGGGGCAAGGTCTTGCTTTCTAGCTCAAATTGACCTTGAATTCTTCCTCTTTCTGTCTCTACTTCCCAGGTGATGAGATTATTTGTATGGACTACCATACCCAGCTCTTACACTTCCTAAGAAGTTACTTGTGAGGAGGCTTAAAGAACCCCAAAATGTTGTTTTCCATCAGAATTTGGAAGCAACCCAGTAAGGTAGGAGTCATAAAGACAAGGGCCTGGAAGGGCAAAACATAGATAGCTGTCTGCCAATAGCAGGAACCCAACTGTCTGGAGAAAAAGGAGGAAGTCGGAGGAAAGACGAGGAAAAATGACAGAGTTTCTCATAACCAGATTAGGATAAGAAACTACAGTATGCAATGGGACAGCTCACAGAGTTACAGTGTGCAGTGGGACAGCTCACAGAGTTACAGTGTGCAATGGAACAGCTCATGGAGATGCAGTGTGCAGTGGAACAGCTCATGAAGCTATAGTGTGCAGTGGGACAGGTCATGGAGCTACAGTGTGCAGTGGGACAGGTCATGGAGCTACAGTGTTCAGTGGGACAGGTCATGGAGCTACAGTGTGCAGTGGAACAGGTCATGGAACTACAGTGTGCAGTGGAACAGGTCATGGAGCTACAGTGTCAGTGGGACAGGTCATGGAGCTACAGTGTGCAGTGGAACAGGTCATGGAACTACAGTGTCAGTGGGACAGGTCATGGAGCTACAGTGTCAGTGGGACAGGTCATGGAGATGCAGTGTGCAGTGGGACAGGTCATGGAGCTACAGTGTACAGTGGGACAGGTCATGGAGCTACAGTGTGCAGTGGGACAGGTCATGGAGCTACAGTGTACAGTGGGACAGGTCATGGAGCCACAGTGTACAGTGGGACAGGTCATGGAGCCACAGTGTGCAGTGGGACAGGTCATGAAGCTACAGTGTCAGTGGGACATCTCCTAGGTTTTCCATGAGAACAAAGACTAGGAGGGTGTAATCAGAGAAGAAAGTGCTAGGAGAGACAGGTTCAAAACCAGGAATGTAGCTGCTCCCAAAGCTCTGTACAGAAAGGCTCTGGGGAGCTAGAAGAAACAAGGAAGCTTTTCTGGCCAACTCTGGAGTTGATTGCAGGACAGAATGCAAGCTACAACCAGGAGAAGGCTGAGGGGAGACAAAGGCGGAAGAGAAGGGAGAAGACGGTGGAAATGAATCTTTGTAACAGTGGCAGATGCTTTACCCAGGGTGATGAGGGAGGCTGTGCCTGCTAGGCAGAGGGTGTGTGGACACTAAGTGCCAAGCAGACACTTAGCTCAAAGGCTATTCCTGATTAGATGTCCAACACAGCCCTGCTTTCCTCCTTGCTGCCAAAGTTCCTGGTTTCCAGCTTCCACAAGGACAAAGCCTCTACTTGAAAAGCTTGGTAGAGTAGGATTTGCCTCCTTCCTAAAAGGGGAATGCAAATATTTTAAAGTAGGAAATATCCAAAAAAATCACAATTAGGATAAAGTTTTTGTTTTTGGCCGGGCTGATGAAACTTAACAATTGAGTCATAGGAAACAAACTTAGGAGAACCAAAAACATCTAGGTAAGCACTTTCTTAATTCCTCAACAATACTCTGCATGACAGGGAAGAGTGGGGCCCCATAGACAGAGAACATGCCAAGCATTGGTGGAAATGACAGTGCACACAGCTGGCCTGCCCAACTCTCAAGACCTCATTCTATTCTTCCAGTACTCTCAGGTTCACAGGCTACACATCCCACCCCTTCTATCTTAGCTCCTACATGGCCTTCACATTAACAGCCTGCCTTCCAACCTGTAGTCACAGCCCAGGAATACCCTAGCCGCATGACATCTCTGCTAGAGTTTTCTGGGATCCAGAATAATCAATCTCTCTCTCTCTCTCTCTCTCTCTCTCTCTCTCTCTCTCTCTCTCTCATTGCATGAGTCTTAAAAGTTCTTATTAATAAAATCAAACCTGAGGCCAGTTATTGGGGTGAACACTGGAAGATCAGAGAGACAGAACAAGCCACAGCTAACCTCACCTAGCCAACTTCTCAGCTGATCTTGTTTCCTCAGATTGGAAGCCTCTGTGTCCTCATATCCGAATAGCTCTCAGCTGAACTGTGCTGCTCAAAACCTAAAAGCTTAACCAGCCAAATGCTTAACCAGCCAAAATGCTTCTAGTTTCTGGTCCTCACGCCTTATATATCTTTCTGCTTTCTGCCTCACTCCCTGGGATTAAAGGCTTGCTTTCTGGGATTAAAGGTGTGAGTCATGCTTGGCTGTATCCTTGAACACATAGATTTCTGCCTCTGGAATGCTAGGATTAAAGGCGTGTGCTACCACTGCCTATCCTCTATGGTTAATATTGTGGCTGTTCTGTCTCTGATCCCAGATAAGTTTATTAGTGTGCACAATATTTTGGGGAACACAATACCACCTCACTCTCTCCATCCTTTTCTCTCCCTTTTTCCCTACCCCTTCCCCTCTCCCTTCTCTATGTTTTTACAGGATTAAACAATGCTTGATACTTTAAGGATGCTAAAATCCTTAATGATTTTAATTCAATTATGGGTGGGCTCTTTAGTAATAGCAAATAAAAACAGAATTCACAATTATCCTTTATCCTATGTATTTCAAGTCTTCTGGACTGGACTGAGGTGAAAAAAGGCTGAAGCCAAGAGGGTAGGGCTCCCACCAGTTATGAAAAGTGTGTCCTGAAGAGCAAATGGCTTTACAGTAGTGTTCGTCCAACCTCCGTGCACAGTCTATGGGTCACTGTAAGGGTCAGAAGGCGGTAGGAAGGACTTAAATGAAAACAAAAGGAATGCTTTTGTAAACATGATTAGCTCATAGCACAGACTTAAACATCATCTGAAAAACACATTTCTACAGCAGGAGCATGTTGTTCATCGAACTGGATACGTGAGATATTGCTGCATTTGAGTCTGGTTTTCATAGAGGATAATTCAAGACTCATGAGAAAACTATCCAAGTTTCTCTGGTGATACTGAGCCTACCCACAGGCCTCATTCTGCAGACAGAATCCTAGGGGCTTCTTAATGGCAAAATCTCTGGTGTGTCTTACATGACAGTTCATCGCTATTGCTGCTGCTGTTGAACCTGTAAGTTTTCCAAAAGGTACTTTGCTTCTTGCTTTCTGTATCAAGGCACTTAGAAGCCCCTCCTCCCTCCTTCCCTCTCCTGCCTTCCTGCCCTGTACACTCCATCAACAGGGATGTGTCATTTTAGGCACCCAATAAAGAAAGCAACCTGTGCATACAAAACAGGTTTACTAACTCAAAATAGCAAAAGTACAACCAGAACAGCCTCCCATTCAAGTGTAAGGGAAACGTCCAATCATTTTTCAAAGACCTGGAAGGGGCCAGGGTTCTTCCAAGACTGTTTTCTAAATACACCCTGTTGGGGTAGGCTGGTGGTTGTTTACAGAGACATTCCCTCATGGGATGTCTTTCTATTCCTCCACCTGCCCAGAAATGACAGCTGGTTAAAATCAAAGGACTCAATCTTCGTTTTCCCCATGGCGTCAAGAAAATGAACTCCAACATATACCGCATCCCAAAGAATGACTTTCCATGAAGGGCTTTCAAAAGAAGCTCAGAAATCACAGGCATTGAGACTTCAGACTAGCACCCATGTGAGAGCATAAACCAGTTGGGCTAAAATACCGCAAGAATGTAAAATGACATCATTTTAGACAGAGCTGTTTGTTTACTCTGCGTTCAACTCCTGTCCATTTACCAACTGATATTGTTGGAAAGTTTGATGTTGTCCTTTGAGTTCAGGATCTCCAGAACCAGACTCACACATGAGAGAGATAAATGACAAGACACAGTAGCTGTCTATCTGATCCGTAGCAGAGCCATAGACATGTGGGAATGATTGACTTGTCCAGTGTCCAGCAAGAGGATGCACATTTCCCATTGGCCACCAGAGAGTGGGGCCGAGTCCATTTTGTAACAGTAATGGACGAACGAAACCAATTAGTACATAACGGAAGATGGGCTGTAGTCCTGTTGCACATGGTGCAAGAATCAGAGGGTAGGTACCACTGCAGGGGGAGCCCAGGGGCCCACAAAAGCTCATTTCCTTGGCTTGCTGTACTTAGTCATTTTAGGATGACATTCTGCTCTGGGAACTTAATCAAATCTTTAAGTCTTCTCATTTTAATATGTGTTCAGAGGGTTTTCCAGACCCCCCTGAAGCTGCTTACACACTCCTGTTTTCTTTCCCATGCCGCTTGTCGCATCAGGTGAAGAACTCTCTGACTTAATCCCGCCCATCCCACCCAGATGGCACCACTTACCCACGGTGCTTGGTCTCACTGCACTGTGCAGAGGCTCCTCCCTTGTCCCTGGCCATGGCCCCTGCTCTCCTGAGCCTGCCTCCCAGCAAGGGCCCTTCTTACTAGAGTCTGGCCAGAAATCATTCCTTCATCTTGCTGTCTTACCTTTTGCTTTGATCTATTGCTCTACTCCCTCCTTGACTGTGATTCCTGCATATTCGTTCCTCTACCATGTCAGTTCCACTTCGGGAGGCCACTATTCCCCATCCAGTGTCTAGTCTAGGCTTCCTTGTTCATAGAACAGCCCTTCAAAACCCTTCCTAAGTTTTTCAGAGCTTCAGGATTTGATTCATGTTTAAAAATGAACGGTCTGTGCGAGATCACACTTACGTTACTGCATTTCACTTACGTTTCTGTGTCCTTAAGTTTCACATCTTGTTTGGGAGAAAAGTTTTTGAGGAAAGTTTAAGAACTGGGTAGACTGAGGAGGACATGCTCTGCTAAGAGAGGAAAGGGCATTTTGCAGGGTAGAGATTAAACTCTTTACTCTTCCTGACCCTTCTCTTAGCTTTGAACCCACCCTAAGCTGGTGTCTAAAACGTAGCCCTAAAACAGCTTCCTGACAGAAAATGCTTGCATTGTTGCTGAGGGTTTGGGAAGCGGTATGGCCTGATGTCATGGGTTTGGCATCAGCCACTGACTAAGAGTTGTCTGTTTACAGTGTTGATGTGTATCTGATGAACGAGAAACCAAACCACTAAATTCTGCCTGGCCCTCCCCAGAGCCAGGCCTCTCTGAGGCAGAATGGGCACAGCGCATTCAGAAGGCTGCAGTTCTCTGTAGGCCAGCGATAGACTTGGGTCAGAGCTCTGATCCAACCAGACAGCCTGACTTTTCCTTACCTTACAGAAAGTCAGATTTATAAAATATATGCACATCTCATCACGCAGGGATTTATGCCTGCAAGGTCCACTATCATTAAAAAGTTGTGTGCGTACATTCTCCTTTCCATGGTAGGGATTACAACCCCCTAACGATAGTAAATTATTCTCTTCTGCGCTGTATTCTACGATTACTCTGTGGAATTTTCTAGACTGTTTTGTGAGGCACTGCAGCCCTAATGAAGTGTTATTTAAACTACATACTGATTTTACGTGCTTTGTTTTTCTTGAAGTTTCTCCTCGTTCCATCTTTTTTGATTTATCATACATTTAGCAGACCTAAGTATGAAGGCCATTTTTCTGTCACTCTTTGGGCCTTAAATGAACAAGACTTTTTATGAAGTGTAATTTTCAATAACAATGAAATATTAGAATCCCCTCTTGGAGTTCCTTATTCCATTTCTGCCTGTGGTTTCTCTTTTCTTACTCTCATTTCTCCTCTCTTTTCCTTGCCCCTCCCCTATCAACCCCCACCTCTGTGTATTTCTGTCTTCCCCCCTTCCTAGTTTCCAGCAGTGATACCTACAATTTCCATAGTCTCAGATACAGGGGAGTAAGGAAACACAGTAGGGTCATAAAAGTTTCCTTCTACCCCATCACACGACACTGAGAAATAGAATTCCATGTTTGTCAACAGCCTAGGCACACTACTGATGCACAGATGGCTTTGTTTAATTAGAGATGCTGAAAGAGTTGGAGATGCAAAGAGTCACTCAACAAGCATTCCCAAAGATAGCGACTTTGCTCTGATTGGTCTCTTTCACACATGTGCCTAAGCTAAGCACGTATCATTGTCTGAAGAGATAAGAACATGTACTTTCTGAGTAGTCCATGTGGGTTCAAGCTACCACTATCCTGTTTTGGTGGTTTTGTGATTTAAAGGCCTTAAGGGTGTCTAGAAAATGGGTATAATAAGAGCAAGTGCCATATGAAGACTTTAAAGTAAAAGTGGCTAGCATAAGTTATGTTTTAAATGCTCAGGACATTTCTTCCCCCTTCCCCTCTTGTGTCTGCTTCTCTCCTAACCCCCATTTCCATCAGTTCCATTAGCCATCTTAAAATATTCTTTGAACAAGAAGCTGGTTGTAGTATCTATGGAAGACAAATCTTTATGCCTTCCAAAGAGTTACCACTGCCATCCCTCTCCCAAAAGGATCCCTCTCTCACTGCTTATTTAAGAAAGTTATCCCCTTCAGCAGCCTTGGAAAGTGAGTCATTCTTGATCTAAGTTAATCATAGTAATTCTAAAACATTGGAAAGTGATTTCTTTTAGGCAAAAATATGCGGCTTAAAACTAATCATTAACATATGAAGAGAAAATGACTAGGATACTGGGAGTATATAGAAGATACTGTTTTAGATGTTTACAATATTTTTTATTTATGTGTAGGTGTGTGTCCCTAATGTTTTGGCTGGCTCCCAGGAACCTCTTCCTCATACCAGATTGCCCTACCTAGCCTTAATACAAGGGGAGTCCTACCTCAACTTGTTGTGCCATGCTTTGTTGACACCCATGGGAAGCCTGCCCCTTTCTGAACAGAAACAGAGGAAGAGTGGATGGGGGTGGGCAGGAGAGAGGTGAGGGAAGGGAGTGGGAGGAGAGGAGGGAGGGGAACTGTGATCCGGATGTAAAATAAATGAATAAATTTAATTAATAAAAAAAATGCCCCGAGTAATTCTAAAACAAGAGATGCTCTTTTACTGTTTAGAAACAGTTTCAATCTATGGGTCAGAACAAATTTCCGAGATTGAAGTGTTTATTATTTAGTGATCACGTTCTTCAACTGATTGCATGTCCAGTTTCCTGATGGTGTCTCACTCATGAGAGCATTTAAAAAAAAAGAGCACACTAGGAATGTTTACGAACTCCATCTTTTAGATTACCAATGTACATTATTGTATGTGATAATTTTAATTTTGTATTTTTTTAAATTGCATTCTGTAGAATAGTTTTTTATTTAAGAGTGTTGTGGTTAAGGACTTATAAATTAAGAGCAATTTTAATATGAATAATTGCCTTTAATTTGTGTGACTTGTTAAAAATTATCTGGCTGTGGGATTTTCTCCATTAAAGGCTCATGATTGGAAGGCAAATAAAATGTCACCCCTGTGAAATGAACTTTGCTCAAGTCACAGAGAAATAGAACTTTATTTTGTGACTTTATAATCAGGAAGGATAAAAAAATGTAATGCAGGGAAAAAAACCGAAAAACAACAAAACAAAACTTTAATGGTCCCAAATTATTCTCTTCCTCTCCATTCTCTCTCTCTCTCTCTCTCTCTCTCTCTCTCTCTCTCTCTCTCTC
>CABHPP010149473.1:0-67612 GCA_902168425.1 Peromyscus attwateri
TGTGTCTGTGTCTGTGTGTGTACACGTACATGAGTGCAGGTGTCTGCACAATCCAGAAGAGGGTGTTGGATTCCTGGAGCCAGAGTTACAGACACATGTGAGCCATCAGCTGTGGATGCAGAGAATCAAACTCAGATCCTCTGGAAGAGCAGCAAGTGCTCTTAGGGGCTGAGCCAGCCTGTTTTTATCTTAACGCTGATATGAATTCATCCATGACACATTTTTTATGTTCCATCTTTTTGCGCTGGCTTTGCTTCCAATCTCTCATTTTCTAATTAAAAATGAAGACCAAGAGGACCTAGTTCAGTGTGCAAGCGCTGCCTAGAATGTGTGAGGTGTGTTCAATATCTAGAACCGCACTAGGTATGCATGGAGTGCATATGCACATGCAGCCAAACACTCATGCACATAAAAGAAAAGTAAATAAATATTTAAAGACTAGAATTTTTGTAAACTTATGATTTCCACCTTGGTCCATTGCCAGTGTTCAGAGTTTCACAGAAGCTGAGTGACTACCAGAGAGCAGTTTCATCTCATCCACTATATATTTGCTTTTCCTTAGAGGAACAGCAAAGAAACAATCGAGGACACTCCCTCAAGGCAATTTCGGAGCCTGTGTGTTCCTCTCCAATTGCTGCTGTGACACTCCAGGTGTCAGCAGAGCCACACAAGAAAGAATCCATTTCTTGCCCTAGCTTTTAGGAGTAGCTACAATGCCATGAGCCCTTTTCTTTTTTCGAAGCCATAACCCTTTCCTCTTAGCCAGTTATGGACTTAGTAAATCCCCCAATTGTACCTCCAGCTGATAGATGTCCGCCTGCACTCAGAGCTCCTCTAGCTATAACCCCCCTCTTGAGCAGTGGCTTCGTGGATTCAGATGTGGACATCTTTGGTGCCATGACTGTACCTACCAAAGACTGTGAGCCGAGAGGAAATGAGGAAACGGAAAATGAAGGGATCTAAGACAAAATGGCAAAGAGGGGGCAAAATGAAATTGTAGCGCTGATGGCAGTATTGGGACTAGAGAGGCATAAGGAGTGGTACGCTGGACCACAAAATTGTACAGTAAGGCAAAAACAAGCCCTGTTTACTGCTCTTAGTTCATTCCAAGTACATGCACGCAGGGAGAGAGTCTGTGGATTGTACTCACTAGAATTCCACTGCAGCAAAACAAACCAAGCAAATGACACATTTTTAAAGCGTTTGTAGAAAAAAATCCAAATTCTTCTCTTCCTATAAAAAATGTTTTATATATATATATATATATATATATATATATATATATATGCCCCTTCTTTCCTAATTCACCTTTGCATTTCTGAAAACTTCTAGAAGGGTGGACGGAAGTTGTAACATTTGCCTTTTCAGCCCACATCATCACCATCCAAAGACTGACAGGGATTCACACATGCCCTCCCTCATGAAGTTCCACGCATGGTGATTTATGCCAGTTAAGAGAAAACATGAAGCAGACAAAATGGCTCACCAAGTAAAAGCATTTGCCACCAAGCCTGATGGCCTGAGTTCAAAACTTGAACCCACATAGTGAAAAGAGAGAACAGACCCCCCCACAAGTAGTCCCTAACAATCACACATGCCCACACACATGTGTGCATGTGTGTGCACAAATACACACACGAACACACACTAAGTAAACTGTAACAAGAAATTTACAGAAAATATTTTAAGAATATGAAAAGTGACTTTTAAAACCGATTTTCTTAGTGTCCTCGCTGCTGCAGGGCTCAGAGGGAAGGCTGAGAGCCATTACCTGAGCTCCCCATCTGTCTAGCTGAACGAGATTTCTTGGCTAAAACTCCATGGAAAATGGCTGTTTGGAAAGTGAAGCTCTCTGGGGCCTTACAATCAACTTTTTTCATCTTTTTAAACATATCCATTGGGAAATCACTGAAAAATGTATTTCACGGAAAGGATAATCAGATCCAGGCAATACCACGTGGAAAGATATAATAGCCTAAAATAAATTATTCATTTCCCTGCCTTTTAAAGAGTGTGCTGAGAGCGACTTCGACGGTTGTTTCTGACTGAGAACCTTGGCTCCTTACTGCTCTGTGGGTGCAGGAAGGCTACCCAGCTTCCCGTGTGTCTCTGCCACCCCTGCAGGGTGGTGGTTGCTGTTTGCCCCTCCCTCCCGTCTCTGTCTGCAGCTGCTTTCTGATTTGGGTTTTGCTCATGAGACTTCCTCAAGCAACTTCCTTCCCCTTCTCATTGCTGTGGAAATAGTAACTAGGATACCAAACTCATTAGAATTTTCAGTAAAACGAGGTTAAATGAAATCCTAATAAAGGACTCTCTCATGAGTAAAGTATCTGAGGTTTAAGACAAAGGCAGAAAGACATTGTGCATATGTCCACGATCCATCTGGGATCTGTGGCTGTCTGGCATCTATTTGGCTACTTAGGGGTTATTTTTATCTCTTTTCTATTTTTGTTCTGAATAGGTTAGTATGAGACAATTGTACTTTGACAAGACGAAATATGGCTATATTTTTTTTAAAGCAACGTATCGCAAGATGAGAAAAAAGAGGTATCCTCGGCCCTAGAATCAAACCACTCACCAGAGCCATGCCCCTTCCAACACATATGTGACTTGATATAAAACCAGGGCTGTGAACTATACAGTTCAGTAGACTAGAACTTGCTTAGCATGTATAAGACCCTGGGTTCAATCCCTGTCTCTAGATAAACAAAGGGGTGTGGATAAGCCCAATAGCAGGTAGATAGTCCAAGTGTAGATCATCTATAAAGTGAAATACTATGTAGTTATAAAACATTTATTATGTATACAAACATATATACATAGAGGGAGGGGGCTATGGTCACTGTCACAGTGGGTAGTTTTGCAGGAGTGTTGATGGAAAAACACTTCCTTTGGTTTCTCAGGAAAGCAGTCTGAGATACATCTCATAGGGCCTCTCGGGAGGTCCCAGCAGAATCTAGCACATCACCCTGTGGTGGTTACAATGTTGAGTGTAATTGTGACATACTTGTGAGGATACCCTGGATTATGTTAACTGATTTGGGGAAGATCCACCCTAAGTGTGGACAGCACTGTGCCATGGGCTGGGTCTTGGATGGTGTGGGGGAGCAGCCCCCACCCTTTTTTCCCCGGGGTACTCTTGCAGAGTGAGGGATAAGAGATTTAGATAGAAGGATAGAGGGGAGAGAAACAGATAGAAACACAAGATAGCCTTGGGAGGGCCTGGATCCTTATCCATCAGCTCAGAACTTTATTCAAAAGGACTCTTTATAACAATGCCAAGGGGTGAGGCAAAAGACCTCCCTCTTGCTAGATACAGCCAAGTGTAGACCCTTCCAAACACCTGGTACCCAGGCCCGTGGTCCAATTATCCTCTTATGCAGCCCTGCTGGTAAAGCAAGCTCGGATCTCACTAGGAAACCTCTGTGGGCTCCCACAGGATGGTCTGAAAAGGAGAAGGTGAGCTGAGCACCAGCACACACCTCTCTCTGCTTCCTGAGCACAGATGCAGTGTGTTCGTGGCTTCACACATCTGCTCCCATGCCTTCCCGCCGTGATGGAATGTCTTCATCTGTCTTCAAACTGAGCTAAAGTAGTTCTTTCTCTCCTTAAGGCTCTTTGCCAGGTGCTCTGCCGCAGTAAAGACAGAAGTAAGCAAGGCAAACCCATAGCATTTTCTCCTCCAGTAATGCCCTTTCTGTTAGCTTTCTCTCTTCCTCCAATATCATCTTCCTGGTCCCTGGTCCTGCACTCCACACATCAGTATCCTACACACAAGCCCTTCCCTTATGTTTTGCTTTAGTCTTGCTTAAGATTTTACCTTAGGTTGCAAAGTTAAAACACTGTCAAGCAAGGATATGGGATGCAGAATTGCATTATCCACTGAAACCACCAGGCAAGACCCAGAGGCATCAGTGGACCACAGAGCAGCCACTTATCTTTGGACATCTTGGTCTGTGAAAAGGATAAAAATCCAGTTGTTTAAGTTACTCTTCATTGGGGCTTTTGCTGCCTGCAGCCAAATGTTTTTAAAATGATACACAGACCAATCAAAGTCCTTGTTGGGAATGTCTTATTTAGAAGTGGAGGCCACAGACCAGCCTCTCTATATGTGAAACTCACGGCTAAGACCCACACAGCTTGTGGTGACTACAGTTCCAGCCTGTGGTGATGTTGATATTAGAGAAACAAGACAAAAGAATGGTTTCTATTCCTCCTTTTTTAATTTTTTTTTTTGGTTTTTTTTTTTTTTTTTCGAGACAGGGTTTCTCTGTGTAGTTTTGGAGCCTGTCCTGGAGCTCACTCTGTAGCCCAGGCTGGCCTCGAACTCACAGAGATCCGCCTGGCTCTGCCTCCCAAGTGCTGGGATTAAAGGCGTGCGCCACCACTGCCCAGCCTCCATTCCTCTTTTGACTTAAGGTATTTCACGCAGGATTTTTGTCACTTGCAGATTAAAAATCCTATCTAGTCTAGATAAGAATCATGCTTGGTTTGGGGTGGTTTTTTATTAAAATAATAGTGGGGAAGAAACCAGGTACCTGTAGGTTAGTATTTGCATATAAGCATCTAAAAACAAACAAACAAAACAAAAAACCAAAAACCTCTGAATGCATACACTAAATGATTTGTGGGGAAATTTAGAGCAGATGAGAAGAAGAGCCACACGTGTCTCTTGTACATTATACATTCCTCAATTTTTAACTTCTTATAACAAGCTGTAACATTTTGTCATTTTAAGAGGCTGAAAAGCTGCAGGAATTCTGAAATAGTGTGTGCTCTTATGTCACTTGTGATAACATAAAACCCGTCTAAACAAGGATCCATTACAAACTGGCAAACCACACAACCAACCTCAGAGAGGCCACCAAAGATGGCATTGCACAAAGCCAATAACGATGTGCAGAGAGGAGACTGAGTCTAAGAGGCTGTGCCCAGTTTCTGTGGCCAGGGCCCCACACCCATAGAATCCCCTCCAAAATCCAACCCAAAGAAGCCCACAACATAAGCTTAAAGAACAGCACCTGAATCACTGTGCTCTGAAACAGGCTTATCTTGTTTTGCCCCGTCCCTCTTTGCACTTTAGATAGACAGGAAACTCTGGAGCTTCCCCAGGCGAATGAGTGCCAAGGGGTGAAGGTGGCATGCTGGATTAACCACAGCACACAGGCCGACGACGACGACGGGATGGAGCCAGGAACAGAAGGGAGAGGGTGACAGAAAACAGACAGGATGCCGGCTCAACAATGGGACACGTGGTTCCTGATTCCCTCGGAGCACACAACCGGTACCGTCATGGCACGCTCAGGGTAGAGACGACACCGGGAAGCGGAGTGCACTCAGCTGAAGAAAAAGCAGGAGACAGTTCTGAGCAATGCCACTGGGATCTGAAATGACACCTGGGGGTGGCGGTGTGGGGGCGGGGGCAGAAGTAGAATCCAAGGAAAAGACTGAGAAGATCCCGTGAAGCCAGGAGGCAGCAAACGACTGCAGTCGGTCGATCTGAAGTCTGGACAGAGGGACTGAGGCAAAAGCTCAGAGTTAGGCATTGTAAAATCCGTTACACTTAACACATACTGTGTGCTTTCGATTCATATTGCATTTAATTCTCCCCCAGATCCTGGGAGGAGGAGGAGGGAAACTTCTCACTTCTTTTTTCTGAAGACACAAAGTAGACAGACGAAAGATAGACGAATATGAGGAGCTACCTAGCTCATGAAGAACTCACTCAGCCCTGGCTGCCATAACAGAGTGCCACAAGCTGGGAAGCGTGTTTCCTCGTAGGTCTAGAGGCTGCAAGTCAGAACAAAGTGTTGGCAGCCTTCGTGTCTGGAGAGGCAGAAGGCCACCGTCTTGCTGTGTCCTCAGATGGCCTCCTCGCTGTGCACTCACGGGAAGTCATTTCTGTTCTCTTCCTCTTCTTATAAAGGTGCCCAGTCCCATCAGATTAGGGCCCTATCTTGATGACCTCAATTCACTGTAATTACCTCCTCGCAGGCCCTATCAGCAAACACAATCCTATTAGGGGCGGGAGCTTCACCAATGTGAAGAGGAAACAATTCGGATAATGAAGTAGCAAGCGCCACATGACTTAATATTTGCTTTTAGTGTTTTATTTTAGTATGTCTTTTACTGAGGTGTGTTTTAACTTATGGCTAAGTTTGAGAGCATCTTTGCCTTGTTTGTTTGGGTTTTTGTTTGTACATGTGTGTGCCCATGTGGAAGTCAGAATTTGACATTCAACCACTTCCTCAATCACTCTCCACCTTAATTCACTGAAGCAGGATGTCTTGCTGGACCCACAGTTCAGTGATTCAGCCAGTCCAGCTAGGCAGCTTACTTTGGGGTTTCCTCAGCTCTCCATAGTGCTGGCATTGCAAGTGGGTCACCACTTTTATGTGGGTTCTGGGGATCCGAACTTGGGTCATCATGCTTATACTGCAAGAGCTTTATCCCCTGGTCCATCTCCTCAGTCCTCCGTGAGTTTTTAATACATGTATCATCCATCTGACCTAGTCTGTGCAGAATGCGGCACTGTATAGTGATGGGTGATATCGTTCTGTAGGCTGTGAATGTGTGTTGCTCTGATTGGTTGATAAATAGAATGCTGATTGGCCAGTAGCCAGGCCGGAAGTATAGGCGGGATAAGCAGACAAGGAGAATTCTGGGCTGAGTCAGGAGACGCCAGTCCACCGTCCAGGGAGCAGCATGTAATGGCACACAGGTAAAGCCACGGAACACGTGGCGACATATAGATTAACAGAAATGGTCTGAGTTTAAGTGTAAGAGCTAGTCAGTAGTAAGCCTGAGCTAATGGCTGAGCAGTTTTAATTAATATAAGCCTCCGTGTGTTTACTTGGATCTGAGTGACTGCGGATCCGGTGGGACACAGGAAAACTTCCAGCTACAGTATAGGACTCCTCATCCCTCTCCACCAGACCACCTGACAGCAGCAGGGGTTGCCACTGGCAGATTTTACAGCAGCCAGAAGCACAGACACAAGACCCACACCCAACATGACTTCATCTCAAGCTCCCTCCACCAAAAAGAGTGTGGGGCTTCCACTTGAACCAGTCCCATGTTCCACTACCCGGTTCTGGAGCCTGGGAGACTGGCCCTTGAAGCTGTGTTTCCCATGGTATTTCTCTACTCCCTCTCTGTCTTAACTAGGGTTTCTGTTGCTGTGATAAAACACCATGACCAAAAGCAACTTGGGGGTGCAAGGGTTTATTTCAGCTTATACCTCTCAGGTCACACTTCATCACTGAGGGAACTCAAGGCAGGAACCTGGAGGCAGAAACCGAAGCAGAATCCACGCAGGACATCACATACTGGCTTACTCCTCATGGCTTGCTCAGATTGTTCTCTTATACAACTCAGGGTCATCTGCCCAGGGAGGGTTGGCACCACCCACAATGGGCTGGGCCCTCCCACAACCACCATTAATTAAGTAGATGCCCTACAGACTTGCCTACAGGCAATCTGATCAGGACGTTTTCTCAGCTGAGAGTCCTCTTCCCAGACGACTCTAGTTTGTGTCAAGATGACAAAGACAACAGCAAAAACAAACAAACAAAAAAAGAAAGAAACAGAAAAACAACCAGGCCACTCTCTAAGGCAGTATCTTAGCAGTGCTGCTGTGTCTCCAGCTCCCTGCAGACTCATGGTGGCTTTCTGCCAGATAACTCTAGGGCCTCCTCCTCTACAGTAAAAATATCCTCCCTGGAGACCTCTCGTTGAGAAGTAGTCTAGCCCCTTCCTGCTCTTGCTGTCCTTGGAGTAGGCCATACCTACTCCAACAAAGCCACATAATGCCACTCCCCATGAGTTTATGGGGGCCATTTGGCTTCTGAGCTCTCCCATCTCCTGAATAACCAACTCCCTGACTTCAATGCCCTCTGCTTCAAGTACTTGCATTTCTCTTTTCCTGGTCATTCTTTTCTGCTGTGCTGACCTACTCCCTGCTTGTTATGACTGGCTCAGGAGCTGGAGAAATTGGAAACCTACTGCAGAGCCCACGGCAGAGGCCAAAAGCAGGAGAACTCTGAGGCACAGCTTCCCCCAAGGGACTATCAGGTGCTGCATTGACCCTTACATTCCACAGGGTGGCATCTTGATTTTCTGCATCCTTAGCAAATCCAGCTGCTCCTGTGTATTCATTGTGAACGGCTCACCTGTGTCTCAAGTGGAGCTCTGAAAGCTGGGAAGCCTAGAGATGCTTTACCATGTTTTCCCAGCTATTATTACAACAGTCAGGTACTGAGTGGATTTCTCAAACTACTGTGTCTTGTCTTCTCTCTGTTTTGTTCTGTTTTGTTTCTCTCTTTTTTTTTTTTCATTTGTTAATTTTTGAGACAGGGTCTTATGTAACACAGGCTGGCTTCAAACTCACCGTATAGCAGAGAATGACCACGAACTTCTGATTCTTCTGCCTCTGTCTCCTGAGTGGGATCACAGGTTTATGACAGTCTGGGAACAGAACCCAGGGCTCAGGCATGCTATGCAAGCTCTCTAGCAATTGAGCTACGTGGCAGTTGTCTTAGCTAAGGTTTCTATTGTGAAGAGACACCATGGCCAGGGCAAGTCTTATAAGGAAAACATTTGAGGGGGCTCGCTTACAGTTTCAGAGGTTCAGTCCCTTATCATCATGGCGGGGAGCACGGCAGACATGGTGCCGGCTACATCTCGATGAGAAGGCAAAAGGAACTGGACTGTGACACTGAGCAAAGCTCAAGCAAAGAAAACCACAAAGCCCGCCGCCCCCCCACCCCCGTGACACACTTCCTCCAATAAGGCCACACCCACTCCAACAAAGCCACACCTCCTAGTAGTGCCACTCCCTATGAGCTTAGGGGGGCCAATGACATTCACACTATCACAGCAGTCCTCCATGTCTTTTCACAGCCTCACTTGCCTGTGTAAAATAGCTGGGCAAAGAAGCTCATCCCCTGGAGGAGTTTTCAGCAGCTTGTAGGGGTTGAACTAACCTGTTGGAGAGAAGAGGGGAAGAAACAAAAACTGAGACAGTTAAGTCTAGGGTCAAAATGCCTGTTCACTTCCGGTTGCTGCACATTCTGCCTAAATGTGAAGTCCACGCTGAGTGGGTTCCCAAGCCTGTTGCGGAAGCACTTCCATCTCTGGTTTGGCTACATAACTCAGCCTTGCCTTTGCAGCAGAAGGCAGGCTGCATGGGCTGGCTCGCAGCCCTGTGTACCCAGGACTTCTCCAGAACCGCAACAGTTATGAGTCAAGTATTTTTTTTTCCCCTCGGCCCAACAAGGAGCAGTTTGCCTGCCCAGGTCGCAGAAATAGGGGTGCGTCTTTCAGGTGATGAAAGGGAACCCAACAGTTCCCATCTCTCCAGCCCTGTGTGATAAATCAGCCAGCGAACCATCGCGAGATGACCTGGCAGCTAAGTAGGGGGGAAGTAACCCCTAAAAGGAAAAAGAAAGAATCCTGTTAGTCACGGAGCTTTACATGGGAGCCACGGAGCCGGCTCTTGCTGTCTGGGGGAATCATAAAACAACAGCCTTGTACTGTATCAGCTTCCCAAACAAAAGCGACTTCTCAGAATGTAACAGCCTGGGATCTCTGAACTGGATTTAGTTTTCACTGGGGAAAGGCATAAATTTAAAAAGGGAGCTAGAGCCTCTGAAGAAAGTCAAAGCCCCAAAAAAGCTCACTATTCAAATCTGAGAACCCAGGCTGCCAGGCAACTCCGCTCTGCCGTCTATTCCATGCCCAGTGAGCACACAGCAGTCTCTGCGACCTGGAATTTTCCCACGGTGCGCCAGCAGCCGCAGAGGTCCTGTGAATGCCAGTGCTGTCTTTTAGATACTGGAAAGTAGGGTACAAAGGAAAAAGTGGAAGCGAGAGGCTGGAGAGATGGCCCAGGAGTTGAGAGCACTCGTCGCTCTTGTGGAGGACCTGGGTTCAATTCCAGGCCCCATGTGGCTCTCAACTATCCGTAACCCCAGTTCGAGGGAATCCAACAGGCACATGTGTGGTGCACATACATATATACAAAACAGTCATATACCTAAAGTAAAATACATAAATCTCTACAAGAAGAAATGGAAGAGAGATTTCACTCCAAACTTAAAAGCAACACCATAACATTTTCAAGGCATGAGTGATGGGCTTCAAAGCACACTGATAAGAGAGATGTTAAGAATAAAAAAAACACTTTATTTGGGAAATTGTTTAGAGGAAGAAAAAAAAGCCTCAAGAAGAAAACAGTACTACCATGCAGGGGAAAAAAAAGTGGTTTATCCAAAATAAAAAGTGGTGTGGAATTGAATGTCATACTATCAAATAAAGATGGCTGTGGTGCTGCTTACCGGTAATGCAACACTTGGGCAGCCAAGGCAAGAGGGTTCAGAGTTCCAGTCAGTCTGGACTACACAGCAAGATTCTGTCTCAAAGGGCCTAAAACAAAATCAAAAGCATTACCTAAGCCTGATTCCTGTCTCCTAAGCAGTAGACTGTATGATATGAGGTGGGACACTACCTTAGTTCCCCTTTGTCTTACTTAGTCAGTGTTCTGTTGCTGTGAAGAGACACCATGACCCTGGCAAGAGAAATGTTTTCTCTTTTCTCTAATAAGAGAAAGCATTTCATTGGGACTTGCTTGCAGTTTCAGAGGTTTAGACCATTATCACCATGGCTAGGAGCATGCTGGAAAAGTAGCTGAGCGTTCTACATCCAGATCCACAGGCATCAGGAAGAAAGAGCCACGGGGCCTGGCTTGGGCTTTTGAAACCTAAAGCCCACCTCCAGTGACACACTTCCTCCAACAAGGCCACACCTCCTAATCCCTCTCAAGTAGTGCCACTCCCTGATGACTAAGCATTCAAATATACGAACCTATGGGTGCATTCTAATGCAAACCACCACACCATTCCTCAACCAACATATGCCTTTTGGCATTCTCTTTCTCCAAAGGCATCATGGACACTCAGACACTGTCCAGGAAAGAGTGTTCCTCTAAATTATTCCTACCACTGCACAGAATTACTTGCTGTATTAGCCCCAACAAATGACTCCTGATAAAACTTCAGTCATGTGGAAATTTCTCTACATCCAACCTGATACCACATACAATGAATGTGAGCACCTTTACAACGGCAGTGTACAGTCTATGGGTAGATAACATTGTTTTTGAAGTGCTGACTTTCAAAGTTGAGGGTCTTGACTTTCAACTAAAATATCCATGTATCTAAGCCAGACCCCACAGAAAAATAGTTTTGATCTTACTTCCAAATTTTGTTCTTGTCTTTATGTTTTATTTTGTATATCAATAAAGACATAGAAAACGTATATCTTAATACCCAATCAATCTTTCTAAGTCCCTGATTGATCTGGCCACGCTTCTGTCCATACTCCAAATAATGGGGGAAATGTTTTACCCAGCCCCCACTCTGGTCATTATAGAGGTCCAGCTCACTGAGGAGTGATGCTGTGTCCAGAAACCTTTATAATTATAATGGATTCCAACTGTGTTTTTTCAGGTCCCACCCCTGATTTGTGGACTGCTGGGGAGACTGCTGCAGTCATCCCCACAATTGCATGCAGGGCACAAGGCATATGACCTTGTTACTCTTCTACCATAGGTGAAGTGAGCCCCTCTCTGTTTTTATCTGGGATGGGCTTTGTGATTTGCTTTGGACAGTAGAATCTGACAGAAGGGACTCCAAATGACCGTTAGACTTAGGCCTCAGGACGCTTGGGGAATTCCAGTCTCTATTCTTGGAGACCCTAAGCTCTGTGTAAGGAAGGTCTTGTATTCTACCAGTCTTCCAGCTCGTTTGGCTGACACGAAGCGCAGGAGAATGTGGGGTGGTCATGTTAGACTGTACATCCCAGCCAAGGCCGGTAATCACCTGTAGAGGAGAGGCTGATCTTCTCCACTCTGTTCTGCTCGCTGGTCAATAAGGAAATAACTGCTTGCAGTAACTATTCTTAGTTATTGATTTGACCACATCTGGAATTAACTAAAACCCAAATAGCTGGGCACACCTGTGAGGGATTTTTTTTTCTTAATTAAATCATTTGAAGTGGGAAAACCCACTCCTAATCCAGATCTATGAGATGGGAAGACCCATCTTTAATCCAGATCTTTGAGATGGGAAGATCCACCTTTAATCTGGGCCACAGCTTCTGCTAGCAGCCTATGTAAAGGACATGAGAGAAGGAAACTTGCTCTCTTAGCCTGCTTGCCCTCACCTTGCTAGTAAGTCCATCCCTTCACAGGCATGAGAGCCTACTTCTTTGGGATTCCGGTGTCTACTGAAGACCAGCTGAGACGGTCAGCCTCATGGACTGAACAATGACTGGATCCTTGGGCTTCCATGGGGAGACAACCTTTGCTGGAGTAGCTGGACCACAGTCTGCATAGCCTGCAAACCATTGTAATAAATCCCCTTGTGTGTGTGTGTGTGTGTTACATATACATGCTCTGTTCTTCTGGAGAACCACGACTAATACAGATTTTGGTACCAGAAGTGGTTCTGAAGCAATAATAATGTAAGGATGAATTTTTTTTAAGTATCTGGAATAGGCTTTCCAATTTCCCAGTACCTACAGTTACTGAATGAAGCCTTTCCAGTTACTGAAGTCTCTCCTGAAAGCTTGGAGTGTACTGAAAGTCCATGGTATGAACTATTTTACAAATATTTACAAATATATTTGATTATCCCGGTTCACCAATTGTAAGAGGCAAAGGATTTGCTGACTCGGCGTATAAAACTTTTGACAGTTTGTAGAAAAATAAGAAAAAACGATGATGCTGGTCGATTGCTCCTAGCATCTCTGGATAAACTGACAAAAGAAAAATGAGCTCCGTGATAAAACTAACCAACTTCTAGCATTTCAGAATACAATGAAGGATAAAATTGACAGGCTCCAGATGCACGAAAACAGACTGAAGTTTTCTCAGTGTGCCCTGGAAAAGAAAGTCCTCTCTAGCAGCCACGGAGCTCAAGTTGTGGAAAAATCAACCGAAGCCCTCATTATAAGGTTGGCTGAATTACAGAGAAAATTCCAGTCCCCGTCGCAGAGGGTGTCAGCGGTTAAAGTGGGTTTTAAGGGTTTGGGATAACGGCAGAAGAGACTTGAAGCTGGATCAGGCTGAGTCTATTGATATGGACACACTGAGTGGAGATTCTAGGTTTAATGTGAAAGCTCACACAGGAAAAAGAAAGTGTCAAATGTCTGTTGGAGTGGTTGGCTGAAACATTGTCAAAAGATGGCCTACTGAAAAGTCGGAGTCGGAGATGCCTGATAGCCCTTGGCTTAACACTGATGAAGGGATTTTAAGGCTCAGGGCAATTGCAATGCTGGAGTGGATACACTGTCAAACCTAATCCTCCACAATGGGAAGGCCCAGAAGACATGCTCTCCCTTAATCCTATAAGACACAAAATAGTGAGAAGGTTGTGGAGGCTCAATTACTCAAGGGTCCGTGAATCTGAGCTTGCTTTACCCAGCAGGGCTGCATAAGGGGATGAATTGACCACAAGTGTGGTTACCAGGTGTTTGGAAGGGTCTACACTTGGCTGTGCGGTGTGCTTTGATCTAGCAAGGGGGAGGTTTTCTTTGCCCCGTCCCTTGGAATTGTTATAAAAAGCCCTTTTAAATAAACGGAAAGGGACATTCTGGGTATTGACTCAGGTCCTCTCGAAGCTATCCTGTGTTTCTGTCTTTCTCCTCTTCGCTTTCTTTCTATCTAATATTTTCTTATCCCTCTCTCCTCCTCATAGGAACCCTGGAAAATGTTGGAGCTGGCCTCCCACAGATGGCGCCAGCACATTTGAAGAGTTTTGTTTTAGCCCTTCCCTTGTGCCAGACCTTAGGGTTGAGACGCTGCTGCTCAGTTGTATGAATTACATGCAATGGGTTTAATTGGGCCCCAGAGTAATCAGGGGCCAGGTGACAGCACTGAATTGCCTAAGGTGATCATAGTTATCGTAATGGGCAGCATAGGCAAAGCAATGTCCATAATGGCACGGCCCGTAATGGTCAGCATAGGCAAAGTGAATTTTATGACAGCAGGACTCATATGGACCTTTGGTACTGGCTAATCAATCAAGGTGTTTCCAGGCATGAAATAGATTACAAGCTTACTGCATTTTTGCTTGATCTATATAAGTGGAAAAATTCTCAAACAAATGAAAGAAAGGTCACATTGGATCATGGCAAAAGGGAACCTCAGCTCATGAACCAATTTCCAGACTTCAGCCAGTCTGTAGATCCAGTACCCTTTGAATGAAGGGGTGGCTAGGTTTCTCTGAGGAAGGACCTTGATAAAATGCCTAATAGTTTTATTATTAGCCTTTCCCCAGAGGGACATACAGCCTTTTAGAAGGGTAACTGTACGCCAGGCGAAAGGAAACAAGCAGAATTTTCAGTCTATTGGATTCTGGTTTTGAATTGATACTGATTCCAGGAGACCCACTATGCCCCTCCAGTTAAAGAGGGGATTTGTGGAGATCAGGTGATTGATGGAGTTTTGGCTGAAATCTGACTCACAGTAGATCCAGTAGGTTCCCAAACTCATTCTGTGGTTATTCCCCTGGTATAATTGGGATAGATATATTTAGTGTTGGCATTCCGGCCCATCCCTGTGGGGCCCACCCTGTATCCTGACATAGAGCCTTCTTTAAGGAAAGCCCCTCCCTTCTTCTTCCTCTTCCCCTTCCTCTCTTTCTCGCCATGAGGTGTGCACACCTCCGCTCTCCCTCCCTCTTTCCCTCTCTCTCTCTCTCTCTCTCTCTCTCTCTCTCTCTCTCTCATAATAAACTCTCCACATAGATGCTCTGTCTGCATGGTCTGAGTGACTTTCTATCACGCGCTGATTGATGCCCAGGAGTCTGCATGGCACGTCTCCCTCACCCACCGGAGGTGCACCTTGGCCCACCCCGCCAAGGCCTCCTTCATGCCATATCATGACATTGGTGCTGTGTGACTCGGCAAGTTTCCTCTGGCTTTTCTCCTACCGGCTGGCAGTGCAAGAAACACTGGGACCCTGTACCATCACTTCGCCGACTGGAGGACCGCTGGAGGACCACTGGAGGACTACTGGGACTCTTCACCCTATCGGTAAGATTCCTCCCTGCCCTTCTGGCCATTATCCATGAGTGAGGATTTGTATCTTCTTGACCGTGGTTTCTCGCCTTTCGGCCTCGCCCAAAAGACCCAGTACCAGGCACCACGTGTCTCAGGCTTTCAGCCATCCAGCCCCTGTTCCTGTATGGCGGCATACGGCACAGCTTGCGCCCACTCACTCCACGGCCCCTAGCCTTTGGAAGACGATCCACTGGCTATCTTGAGCTGTCCCGGGTCCTCGATGACCCTCTGGGAGCCTGGAGGTCAGTCTACCTCACTCATGGGACATGAGCCTCCGGCCGAACCTCTATCTTTATAACTTCTGCGGGCGATCCCTGTCCTGTTCGCTCTCCTGTCCCTTAGACTCCTTCCGCACCACCCGCTCCCTCATGCTTTCACTCAGACTGCCTCCTACTGTTCTGCATCTGTCTGCTCCCTGTTTCCCACTCTTCTCCCTCCTCCTGCTGCCGCCACAGCCACTGGCAGGGCGAGCCACGAGTAGCCGAGCCCCCACCCCTCACCCCCGGCAGCCCACCCTCCCTCTGCCACTGCTACCGAGGCTCTGGAGACCGGGACGCCTCCCTTATCTTCTGCTCCTTCCTGGCTTTCTCCCACCGTGCTGTCTCTCAGTCTACACCTGAGGTCCTGGGAACTCTTATCTCTGGCTTTTTAAGTTGGCCAGATGACCGTTTCCTGGGAAGTTTGGTCCGTCACTCTGTTAAAAAGTTTATTTCATATGTGCGGATGGAAATGTGTGATTGAGGTGGCCACATGAATGTGTTTCTGACCGACTTTTGAATGCTTGAGTTTATGTGTCCCGTATGTGTTCTGTGTGTCTTGAAAAAAAAAAAAAAAAAAAGCCCATGTGAACACGTGGTCAGGCACCAGAGGACCATCATGTGATCAGGCAGGCACCATCTTGATTAAGATCAAAGACAGACAGGTCATATGGCTATGTGGCCATATTTGATAAGGGCAAGCGTGTGCCCAGGGGCCATCTTTATTAAGGGCAGCAAAAAAAAGTCACTTCCTGTCAGTGGCTCAAGCATGGGGGGGGGGGGGGGGATGCCTGGTGCTGGGGCCATCTGTTGGGGCAGGAGTCAGGAAAGCTCTATCTCCTGCTGCGCATGCAGGGCTGAGGACTCATGCCTCCACTCGAGGCCTGGCATTCCTCCCCTGCTGCTTGCAAGCCCATGTGGGTAGGGCCCGGAGACCTATCTTCCCTCCCCGGCTCTGGGCGTCAGAGGTGCCACATGCTGGTGTTATGGTCTACTTGCCAACTTGATTAAAAAAAATCAAGCCTTACTTTTCCTAAAGCTACTTGGTCTCTTGACTTAAATAAAGGATTTAAATGCTTCAGATTACTTTCCCCTTCTATGATACTGTTATATTAAGATTTTAAAATTTCAGATTTTAACATTAATAGAATTCTGATACTATTTGGGTTACAAGCTCAGGATTTTAAATTCTCCTTGGTTGTCTTCTAAATATAAAATTAAACTTCTTATCAGACCAAAGACATATCTGTCCAATCTGTACCTAGCTCTCCAAACAAAAATAAATGTATATACCTTTTAACCCAAATCTGTAATTTTGCTAGGACTCAATGGTATGAGTCTAGCTACCCATTACCTGCTTTTCTACAATTTAGATTTCAATACTGATTGATAATACTAATGTATCTAAAACTTTTATGTCCTTTTATAAAAATAAGTATTCATATAAGCTTCAGAGGATCAAAAGAAGCCATTGGATCCACTTCACAGAGGTTGAAGGGACTCCAGATAAGTACAACAGTACAGCTTGAGTTTTCAAACTCCTCCCCATCCCAATTACTAAGGCTGTGGGCCTAAAGGTTCCAAATAAGTCATGAATTTTAACTTTTGTCTCTAGTCTATCTGTTTCAGTGGGCTTCCATTTGGCTGACTGACACATCCAGGCATCAGCTACTGACTTCAACCTGTAAGACATGGACTTGCTTATCATCCGATATGAATGCTCCTTGTTTACAGATGGATCAAATCAGATGCTTCTGATTAATACCCTATGGCCTAAATTCCTTCCTTACCTTTGACTGGCCTTTCAACCTCCCTGAGCTCTGACCACCTGAGCCCCATTTCAGCTTGAAGCAGCTATAGAAGAAAGAACATATTCCCTGCCCCTCCAAAGTAGGTTAAAGGGCTAAGTCAAAGAGAAACTCCCTAGCATTGGGGATGAAATGTCTATCTATAATGCCCATTGATATACCAGGAAACTGGACCCAAAATTATCAATTGACAGATTTATTAACTAAAATGGTTCTGCACTAAGATAAGACATTTGACCTTCTTTATGCAAAACCAAAGAAGTATTATATGGCCCTAAGAAATTATTATTTCTATATAAATCATTCAGTATTGTAATCTGACTGTTCTCAAAGATCAGAACTATAGGGCCTTAAAAACTAATAGTATAAGAATGTATGTCTAGCCTCCTTGTGTTCACCAGCTGTAACTGATTGGAAAAACTGTATACCCACAGTTAATTTAGATATACCTAATAGATTTTGTTCCCCCAGTCCTCAAACACCTTTAGGGATCTGAGAATATGGCATTCAATATAAAATCTTTTTATGATAGAGAGACATGTCATCTCCTGGCAGCATCCTGTATCTTCTCCAAAAAGATGGATGGCTGCAGAAGAACTTCCACCCAGAAGCTCATAGCAAGGCTGGCCATGCAGCAAAAAGCTGAGATCCTGTCCAGACTGTGAATAAGTGGAGCAATGGAGGACTGATTGCCCCATACTGCAACGTCAAGGTGGGTCAATCTCCCCAAATTCCTACTCCACAGAAAAATCTGTCAGATCTTCTGGGTTTAGCAGCTGAGCAAGTGCTGTCTCTGGGGCTTCCATCCCCACAACCATGGGGAAACCTGGGATAGTTGCCCTGGAAAGCTGTCTCACTTCTTAAATTTATCCTTCTCAGATCTGATGATGTTTGATGACTAGGGTACCAGTTTAACAGCCCCAATCTCAAGACTACAAGCACCTTGATAGATCATTAATAAGTTTCCTGTTAAAAATACAGACAGGTATGCCTCATTTACAGACTTCATAGTGTAGGATAGACTAGTTTTTTACAGGATAGATTGGTTTCAGATATAACTCCAGAGGTTCAAAGTTTTAATATTGATGAATGCAGTTTTGATAAACTGATACAGCATTGACTGCAAACAGTTCTTAAGAGTCCTTAAATTTCTATGGATTTTTAACCCTTTTGCTATGACACCAAGATGTAAATCTGTTCCAGCTGTCTGACAGATGCCTGCAGGCTCCTGGGAAAAGTTCCCATTTTCGAGCATATTTTTCAGTTTCACTCCTGCCTGGGCCAAGGCCAACCCACAGAGGGTCCTCCAGATATGCCAGCCCCTGCACCAGCTCCAAGGATGCCGACCACCAACAAAGGATGCTAACTGGGATGAATGCACCCCCACCTCCAGAGAATCAGTGTGTGTGATGGCTCATGTACTCCTAAAGAACACATCATCCCTCAATTCGCTGGAGAGGTACTACCTCTCCAGGCTCAGGCGGGTACCTACCCAGCAACCAGAACCTGGTTTTCCAAGATGTCCCAATAAAGGACATATCTGCTCTCCTGTCTCATTCATTCACCCTTGCCTCTTCTGTACAACCAGGGCACTTCTCTGTCCCATTCTTTCTGGTAGTTATTGCTTTTCCCATGGCTAGTCCCACTCATGAGGCCAATGATAACAATCTATATTTTTCTCCTAGCAACTTACCTTCTCAGCTCCCTTAAGGAACAGACGCCTGAAATCTCCATGCCTGAGGTCTCCATGATTCACGGCCAACTGAATGCTTCTTCACTCACACCTCCCACTCTGAGTGACCCTGACTCCCAACTTCGCCTTCCCACTTCAACCCCAAATCAGCAGGAAGCAGTCTCAAGAATTCAGCGTCCTTATTCCCCAACTTGTTTTCATAACTTACCTTTTTATAATAATCAAAATGGAGGAATGTTGGCATTCTGGCCCACCCCGTGGGGACCCACCCTGCATCCTGACATAGAGCCTTCTTTAAGGAAAAGCCCCTCCCTTCTTCTTCCTCTCCCCCTTCCTCCCTTTCTCACCATAAGGTGTGCACACCTCTGCCATATATATATATATATATAGTGTGTGTGTGTGTGTGTGTGTGTGTGTGTGTGTGTGTGTGTGTGTGTCTGCATGGTATGAGTGACTTTCCACTGTGCCACACCACTGCCCACTGAGTCTGCATGGCGTGTCTCCCTTACCCACCAGGGCACCTTGGCCCAACACACCAGGGCCTCCCGCGCGCGCACCATATCACTACACTTAGAAATTGGCAGAATTCTTACATTGGCTCCCTGAGCTGTGGAAAAATGACTATTATGGTTAGAAAAGCTAAATGGAAGCTTTTAGAATTGCCTCTGCCAGGGAAAATAGTGAATCAAAAACAGTATCACATCCTTGAAAGAAAAATTAGTACCATTATCAAGGACTTGAAAAACAAAAATTTAGTTCAAAAGGATCTTGATTGTTTGTCTTTTAACACTAAAAGTATCACATTGGTTTACTATATTGATAACATTAGGCTGATTGGACCAAGTGAGCAGGAGATAGCGGCTATTTTGGATTTGTTGATAACACAACAAGTTCAAATATGTGCATCAAAGGTTGGGAAATAAATCCAACCAAAATTCAAGGACCTTTTACTCAGTGAAATTCTTAGGAGTCCTGTGGTATGGATCATGCAGAGTTATTCCTTCTAAGATGAAGGATAAGCTACTATGCCTGAACCTTCCCATCACCAAAAAAGAAACACAGTGTTTATGGGGGCCTATTTGGATTCTGGAGTGTGATGGTTTGAATAGGAATGATCCCCGTAGATGCATGTGTTTAAATGCTTGGCCTATAGGGAGTGGCACTATTAGGAGATGTGGCCTTGTTGAAGTAGGCGTGGCTTTGTTGGAGGAAGTATGTCATTGTGGAGGCGGGCTTTGAAGTCTTATAAACTGATGTCTGGCCAGTGTGACACAGTTGCTTCTGCGGCCTGGAGATCAAGATGTAGGACTCTCAGCTCCTTCTCCAGCACCATATCTGCCTGCACTCCACCATGAAGATAATGGACTAAACCTCTGAACTGTGAACCAGCCCCAGTTAAATGTTTTCCTTTTATAAGAGTTGCCGTGGTCATGGTGTCTCTTCACAGCAATAGAAACCCTAAGACATGGAGACAGCATATTCCTTGCTTGGGTGTGTTACTCCAGTCAATATACCAAGTGACTTGGAAAGCTGCTAGCTTTGAGTGGGGCCTGGAACAGAAGGTTCTTCAACAGCAGGCTGCTATGAAGGCTACTCTACTACTTGGACCATATAATCCAGCAGACCCGATAGGGATACTGTTTGGAGTCATTGGCAGGCCCCATAAGTGAATCACAGAAGAGACTTTTGGGATATTGGAGCAAGGCTCTACCATCATCTGCAGACAACTCTTCTCCCTTTGATGGACAGCACTTGGCCTGCTATTGGACTTTAGTGGAAACTGAACATTTAACAAGGGACCGGAGGTTCCCATCATGTGCTGGGTGTTATCTGACCCACAAAATCACAAACTAGGAAGTGCACAGCAGGAGTCCACTATCAAATGGAAGTGGTATATATGTGGCTGAGCTCGGGCAGGTCCTGAAGGCACAAGCAAGTTACATGAAGAAGTTGCCCAAATGCCTATGGTTTCTACTCCAGTTATAATGCCATTTTCTGCCAAGTATGCATCTACAGCTTCGTGGAGGTGCCCTGTGATTGGATGATTGAAGAAGAGAAGACTAGGGCCTAGTTTACAGCTGGTTCTGTATGTTATACAGGAGCCATCCAGAAGTGAACAGTTGCAGCATTACAACCCCGTTCTGGGACAACCCTGAAAGAAACCAGAAGGAAAATTTTCACAGTGGGCAGAGCTTTGGACAGAATACATAGTCATACATTTTGTTTGGAAAGAGAAATAGCCAGATGTGCATTGTTAACTGATTCATGGACTGTAGCCAATGGATTGGCTGGATGGTCAGGGACTTGGAAAGAACATAATTGGAAAATTGGTGAGAAAGACATCTGGGGAAGAAGTATGTGGCTGGATATCTCCAAATGGGTGAAGGATGTGAAGATATTTGTGTCACATATAAATGTTCATCAAAAAGGTAACTTCAGCTGAGGAAGAGTTTAATAACCAAGTAGATAAGATGACTCATTCTATATGTAAGCCCCTCAAGCCATATGAGTGGCCAGGCCCCTCCCTCAAGGACCTATAACTGCCAGGTTCCACCCACAGAATACTCTAACTGCCCTAACTGCTGTACCCTGCCCTCACCCTACAGAGGAAAAAGCCCAATCTCTGGGAATGAAATCCAACCAAACTCCACCCTTGAAAGCTCCACCCTGAAAAGGTCCACCCTCTTCCCAAGAAGCTCTGTATAAGCTCTGTATCCTGATCAGTTTGCTGCTGTTTATTACTTGAGCAGAGGCAGCCACCCTCCTAGTTTTTTTTTCCTTCCCAATAAATCTCTTGTGTGAGGTTTGTTGTGTGGTGTGACTTTGTGGTATTCCTCAGCTTCTGGCTGCCAGGATACCTTTCCATCTGAGCTGCTGATACACTTATATTTGGTGCTGAGACTCAGATAGGCTCTCCTAGTGCCTGCATTTCCTCTTGTGGTCTAAGATGCACTGGGACCCTATACCTTATCTCCACTTCACCCACAACAGACTCACCATCTGGCTCACTGATCACCACTATCCCATTCACCGGTAGCAATTAGATAAGTTTCCCTTTTGGTCAGTATAAATGTTTTCCTGAGTCTTAGGAAGTGACCACTGAGTGTCTGGCACCCCTCTGGTACTCTTGGAGGTGGAGGTACCTGTTAGGGTCCTGGAGAAGTCTCACAAAAGACCACCATCCACATATGCAATCAACAAGGGCATTTTTATTCCAGCATGCTGGGGCCTGCCATCCCACATAAAAGCAAAATAGTGATGACCCTGAGAAGGATGTGTGGGCTCATATTAGTACATTTTAATTGGCCAAAGCTGGTCAGGAGCTGGTCAGGGCTAGTTTTTCCATTTGGGGGCAGGCCTGGACAAGTCCCAGACTTTGTCCTTATTTGGTTATCATCTTGAGCTGTTTATGACTCAGGCCTCCAGGCCTCCTCATCCTTGTAGGGAGGTGTTGGTGATTGATTGCCCTTTGTTCGTGGCTCTTTTGTAGAAACTGCTTGCTTGGCTCCAAAAAGCAAGTTTTTAACTGCTTAGTTAAAAACTAAGTTAAAACTAGTTTTAAAAAAAACTTAGTTAAAAACTAGTTCTTAACTGAGTTATTAGGGCAGGCTGTCATGATATTCGCCTGGCCCTCTCAATACCCCCAACCATGATCTTTAAGGCTATGGCTGGCCCTCTTCACCTGACCCCAACCCCAATCCCTGGAGTTGCAATCCTGCAGTTTCCTTAGGTCAAACCAAGCTATTGTGCCCCTTCCTGCCCTCTTCTCTCCCTTCCCCCTGGAGCTGCCTGTAATCCCACAGCTCCTTTAGGCCTTCCCGGCTTTTGTGACTCCATTCCCCGAACCTTTTCTATGGATGAGACCCCCTCCTAGAACTCAGTTTTTGAGTTCTTACCTTCTTACCTCTACAAAAGCCCTGGTACCAGGTGCCGAGTCTCTCCGCTGGCTTAGCTAGGCTAAGTACTGACCCCCGTTGAGTGTGGTGATGCCCCACTGAATGACTTGGTCCTTGTTCAGTCCTCCCTGAGTTCTGGGGACGCCCATGACTAAAGGCTGCAGTGACATTTTCATTTTCTCTCATCCATGGTAAAGTGTCTTCCATACCCTCCCATTCCCCCTTGGGATGCCCCGTAGAAAACCTCCAGCCTCTCTACCTGATACCTGACCTGAGGGGCCCTAAATGTATCCGCTTTTGCAATAAAATTTGGCCTCAATACCCTTAGATAATCAATCCAAAGGGTCACCTAATGGCATCTTAGATCCTAAAATTATTTGAGACTTTCACAAATACTGTGAGCACTCCGGGAAATGGAAAGCAATTTGCCGGTTCCCTATTTCTCTGTTCCAAGCCCTGTTTGTTTTCGTCTAGTCTCCCGACTCCACGCCCTGCCATACACACACACACACACTGTCTAAATGTCCTATCTTTTGAGTTTCCATTGACGATAAGTTTGTTGCAAAGTGGGAGCTAGGAGCCAGACTTAGCAGGAGGGGGAGAAAACAAAGGAGTAGGCCAGTTGCACTGTGCACACACACACACCCCGCACACACTCTTCACTGGCTGGTGCATCTCTCAACTCCCTCCTGCAGCATCCTTTGTCTATAGCCAGGACTCAAAACTTTCCTATCTCTAAGCCTGTGAGACCAAAATGAGCCATCTTATAAATAAGACCAAAATGCTTTCACTCAAAAACTAAGGCCTAAGATTTCTCCTTCTAGGAATACGCCAATAGTTACTGAAACAAGTCAGTCCAGATTCCAGAAACCAGGAAGTGTAAAAGTACAGAGTCACAAGGTAGTCACGAGGTAATGACTGCCGGACAATAGAATGTTCCAACCCTGGTTTCCAGGGTAACTGACCATAAAAATGTCCCCACCTGAGGGCAGCCAATGAGAAATGGTGGCGGGCAACCACCCCCTTAGAAGTAAGATTAAGCCATGATTTCTAGAAAGCCCCTAGAAGCGAGCCAATCAGAATTGTACCCGTACTAGCACCCCTAAATGATGTAACCTTGTGATTTTTCCCTTTAAAAACTGAGCTTGCAGATAGGTGGGCACTTCCTCCAGCCTCCACTGCATTGGATGTATTGGACGAAGTCCCTGCCGAGGCTTGTATTGCTTTTGGATATCCAGAATTAAACCTTGCTTTTGCATTCCGGCATGCTTGTCTTTGGTGGTCTCTCTGGGGGTCACGATCTGGGCACAACAAGCCTTCTTTGTTCTCAGCTTACTAGAGTCAGTTTTACAGGGACTCGGGTGTCTTTTAGGGATGAGTGGCATTAGACTGTTGTTTTATGCTCTCCCACTTGAATTAAAACCTAGCTCTGGAGTTAGGGTATGGCTCCCCCTTCTCTAGACCCAAGCATGCTTGTTTAAATGTTTCTTCCAAAATCTCTGTCCCATATCAGGTGAGCCATCTGCTGTATAACAGAGAAAGGAGAGCAAACAAACAAACAAACAAACAAACAAATAAATAAATAAATAAATAAATAAATAAATAAATAGACTATTCCCGATAGGGACTATTGCTACTCATCTCATACACTTTTGGTTTTGGTTTAACTCTCTAAAACTTTTGTTAAAGTATAAATCTTATCTCAAGAATCATAAAACTATTGTACAAACATCCTGTACCTCAAAATTTGTAAGCGCATTGGGTATGATTAAAACCCTCTAAAATCTGTAACAAAAGGATTAATTTGAAACTCATAACACCAGGATTAATAGTTTAAAATCTATACACAGGTAATCGTAACAGAAACATGTGGCTTGCTGCCATCTCAGCTGCTGTCCCCCTATTAGAATGGAGGCAGCCATGTGGCTGACAACCATCTTTGCTAGGGTTGGAAAGGATGGACTTTGCCATGTAGTCTCACTCCTGCTGTGGGATAATGCTTTTGTACACTGGTTTAATAAAACGCTGATTGGCCAGTAGCCAGGCAGGAAGTATAGGCAGGGTGAGCAGATGAATAGAATTCTGGGAAGAGGAACGGCTGAGTCAGGAGTCACCAGCCAGACACAGAGGAAGCAAGATGTCAAGGCAGAACTGAGACAAAGTACCAAGACTCGTGGCTAAACAAAGATAAGAATTATGGGTTAATTTAAGTGTAAAAGCTAGTCAGTAATAAGCCTGAGCTAATGGCTAAGCAGTTATAATTAATATAAGCTTCTGAGTGATTATTTTATAAGCAGGCCACAGGACTGGGGGGTGGGGGAGGTGCGCGCAGGACCAGAGAAACCTTCCTGCTACAAATGGCACTCAGACGTGGTGGCAAGAGTTTCCACCTAAAACCTGAGTGAGCTTAAGAAGAGATTATAAATGTAGCTAAGAGCACCTTCCTAGTTCATGTTGCTCATGTTCAGCAGAAGTACAGTGATGTGTCCCCTAACTGTGGTGGGTCCATGACATGCAGGCTGGAGCTACAGCATGGCAGATTCCTGCCAAGTTACACAGAGGTTTCTCCAAGCTGTGCAGTGCACTGCATGGTGGTTTAGCTTTTGCCAGTGCAGAAAAAAAAATGGTTTCTGGGCTACATGCGGCTTTCTGGGCTACACACTGCTTTGATGGAGGCATAGCCCCACTGCTTCCAAGAGTTGGTGGTGCACATGGCTCCCAGAGCTGGTGGTAAATGTACCACCGCCATATTGGGAAGCTGAAGTGGGTGGAGTCAGCAGCCAAGGCTTCCTCTTTAGTACTAGCCACTGCTGTTTAAAGCAGTAGATTCACAATAAGGCAGATTCAGATGGAATAAGACTTTAAATGGTTTACAGTGTGTGTAAAAATGTACGTAGGCTTGGAAGACAGAAGAAAATGAATATAGACAGCTATGTAAAGAAATAGTTTTAAAAAACAAAGTCTTTAAAGAGACAGTAAAGGTAATATAAAAATAAGCCATGTAAAGATGTATCCAGACACATACAGAGAGTCTGGATTGTGTTGTCTTTGGGATTTTTAACTGCAGAAAGACATTTGATTGTAAAGGCTGCTGAGTTAAATTAATATATATATTTTAAAGGTATCTTAACTTCAAAATTTGTGTCTAAGGATATGTTGCTTTGGAAAAGAGGTTCTACTTTTGTTTCCTCAGAAGATGAGAACCTATGGATTGCTTCCAAGCTAAGATGGTTTGATCAAGGAAGACCCCCAAGAGGTCTCCAGATGTTCCAACATCCAGATGAGCTTCAAGACAACTGGCTCCAACAATGCAGCCTCACAGACTACTCCAGTCAGGACTTGATCATAGTTCTTAATTTTCTCAGGATCCCCATAAGATTGCTAGCACCCCCATCTAGCATGAAGTAGTATGAGAAGCTATGCCCAAATTCCTAAAATATTGTTTATAAAGGTTTATTTTTATTTAAAGGGGGTTGATTATAAATGCAATCTCTTTCCAAAGAAGAAAAGGGGATAGTATAGATATGATAGGATGAAAAGGTAGATTATTGAACCTACTTTTAAAGAGCAACAGCTTGTTTAAAAATATTTTACATTGCTATTGATTTTAGTTTATTGATACAATTTAAAGTTAATTTTGTTATACTGTATATATATATATATTTCTACTCTCATTTAAGGTATTATGTTTATGTAACTCATTTAGATTGTAATGGATAATTAAGAAATACAGGTTAAGCCGGGCGGTGGTGGCGCACGCCTTTAATCCCAGCACTCGGGAGGCAGAGCTAGGCCGATCTCTGTGAGTTCGAGGCCAGCCTGGGCTACCAAGTGAGTTCCAGGAAAGGCGCAAAGCTACACAGAGAAACCCTGTCTCGAAAAAACCAAAAAAAAAAAAAAAAAAAAAAAAAACTTAGAGTTCCTAGACAGTGAGACATATCCGCTCCCGGCAGCACCGACTTACTTCAGAGAGGAGGATGGGCATCAAAGACACTCTATGTGGAATTTATCTTCTTCTTGGCAAAAATAGCCATTTGGGTAAGAAACTGTTCTTGCCTGGACTGCTGATAATATGTTATATAATCTGGACAAGCAGGACCCATAGAAAAGTGACCACTGAACTTTGCAAGAGAAAATGATTCTTCAGGTTCCTGCTTCACAGAGGGGACTGCCAAATATTCTACAGGATACAGGGAGAAGCCACTAAAAAACTCTAGGCCTATTGGCTGAAGATGGATGCCCCAATGTTACAGAGGAACTTTGGATGACTGTCCAGGCAGGCAGCTGTCTCTGTTATTTCCAGAATTTTGGAAGTTGCTTATAATGCATTTCCTATTCACTTAGGTGATATTATATCCTTCTGAGGTCTTTGATGTGTGTGAAGACTACCTACCTAACTGAAATGTTTCTATGTCACTCCCATCTTGATAAAAGTGACCACATGATATAAGCCATCCAAGGAAAAATAACTCCTCCTAACTGTGAGGCCCAAACCAGATGATTCTTCCACTATTTCTGATCACACTAACAAGCCTCAACCCACAGTCCCTTCTCTTCCTCTCCAGCCTCTCTGGTTTCCCCTTCTCCCTTCTCAGCAACAGGTTGCCCACCCACTCAAGGCTGAGGCAGTCCCTGACCAGGACTCTGAATGGAATTACAATACCCCAGGGGGCATCCATACTAGGGATCAATTTGTAACTTGCCTCCTGGCTGACCACCCTTAAAGAGGTAGATTATGAAAAAATCCAAGAGGTCATCCAGGACAAACATGATGACCCATAGCAATTCCTAGATCTCACAAAGGCCATTTTATAATCTACCAATCTGGGTCCCAAGACCCCAGATGGAAAGCAACTCCTTATGACCTACTTCTTCTCCCAGAGTTTCCCTGATATTAGGGCCAAAATTAAACGTCTAGAGAAAGGACCCCTGACTTCACAGGCGGAAGTCTTAATGGTGTCTTGAGTGTACCATGGGAGAGATGAAAAAAAAACTGAAAACAAAAATACCTGTTGCTAGCAAAGGCCTTTTAGCAACTGCCCAGGCTCCCTGGTCTCCCAAAGCCTAAGAACCTCTGGGTCCCTGTTTCAAATGCAGTCAGGAGGGTCACTGGGCCCCGTCCTGTCTAATCCCTCATAAACAACCCAAACCATATCCAAAGTGCCATCAAGAAGGGCATTGGGGTGTTGACTGATCCCATGTCCCTTATGGCATGGGGACACCAAGCCCAGATGGCCCTTCAGCTGACCTAGATCTGGCCATGGATGACTGAGGGGGCCTGGGCTCCGTTGGCCTGATCACTGCCATCTCACACTGGGAGCCTCAGGTAGACATCACAGTATCAGGGAGATTTATCTCTCTCCTTCTGGACATTGGGACCACCTATTCAGTCCTGACAGAGTTTTAGGGACCCACATCTTCTCGTTCCCCTATTGTCAGGGTAGGGTGACAGCTTTACCAGCCTCATCAAACCCCACCAACTATATCACCCAGGATCAATATCCACTCTCTCTCTCAGGGGTCTTAAGCCTCTTATCTCTGACCTTTTAAGAAAGAATCTTCTCCGCCCTTTGGACTACCCACCACATAGGCATACTCCCTGCCCCACCCTGTGTGCAATTCTACTGGGTCATTGATCCAGGTAGATTATCAAAGGGAAATTGGATTGCTTTCTCCACAGTGGAGGTAAGAAAGATTACATCTTTAGGGTGTCTCTTAGGGTGCCACCATAGAAACACATCAGTAACAGCCAGGATAATATGGCTCTACTAGAGCCTAGCAACCTAACCGCTGCAAGCCTTGAGTATTGCAACATAACCAAAACACAAGAAAAAGACCTTAAAATAGCCTTTATAGACAGAGGTTCTTTTTTTTTTTTTTTTTTTTTTGAGACAGGGTTCTCTGTGTAGTTTTGGTACCAGCCCAGGCTGGCCTTGAACTCACTGAGATCCACCTGGCTCTGTCTCCTGAGTTCTAGGATTGAAGTGTGCACCACCGCTGCCCAGCTATGACAGAGGTTCTTAAAGAGAAAAGCTTTTAATCCCAGCACTCGGGAGGCAGAGGCAGGTGGATCTCTGTGAGTTTGAGGCCAGCCTGGGCTACAGAGTGAGTTCCAGGAAAGGCGCAAAGCTACACAGAGAAACCCTGTCTCAAAAAACAAAACAAAACAAAAAAAATAAATACCTTAAAGAAATCTATGAAACCACAAACAAACAGTGGAAGAAAAAAAAATAAAACAAAGACCTGAAAGTGGAAATAGAATCAATAAAGAAAACCCAGACTGAGGGAAATCTGGAAGTGAAAACTTTAGGAACTGGAACAGGAATCTCGGATCAAGCTTCACCAACAGAACACAAGAGATGGAAGAGAGAATCGCAGGCTTTGAGAACATGATAGAAAAATGGATACCTCAGTCAAAGAAAATGTTGAATCTAAAAATTCCTGGCACTAGATATCCAGAAAATCTGGGACAATATGAAAAGACCAAATCTAAGAGTAATAAGAAAAAAAGAAGAAGAAACATAGGTCAAAGGCACAGAAAGTATTTTCAACAAAATCATAGGAGAAAATTCCCCTAATCTGAAGAAGATGATGCCTATCAAGGTACAAGAAACATGCAGAACATCAAATAGACTGAATCAGAAAAAGAAAGTCCCCTCAGAACTTGATAATCAAAACACTAACTGTGCAGAACAAAAAATATTAAAAGCTGGAAGGGGAAAAGACCATGTAACATATAAAGGCAGACCTATTAGGAAAATACCTGACTTCTTAATGGAGACTCTAAAAGCCAGAAGGACCTGAACAGGCTAGATGGTGGTGGTGCATGCCTTTAATCCCAGCACTCAAGAGGCAGAGGAAGGCAGAACTCTGTGAGTTTGATGTGATGATATTTTATTTGTGCTGAAATGTGGTGATATTTTATTTGTGCTTTAATAAATAAAGCTTGCCTTGAGATCAGAGGAAAAAGCCAGCCATTATAAGTAAACACAGAAGTCATGCAATGTTAGCACACACCTTTAATCCTATCACTTGGGAGGCAGGGATCTGTCTGGATCTATGTGATTTCAAGGCCACACTGGGAACAGAGCCAGGCATGGTGGCACAGGCCTTAAAATTCAACACTAGTTAACCATGGAGGTCTGGAGGTCTGTACAGACAGACAGGAAGTGACAGAGCTGGGCAGGAAGAGGAAGTGGACAGAGTAAATCAGATGGCAGAACAGCAAGGCATATAGGCGTGGGTAGACAGGAAGTATCTCACTTTTGGAAGCTGCGGAGTTGGTGAGGGGAGGTTATCATGTGGCATTCTTATTCCTCTGATCTCTCCCAGGTTTTCACCCCTATATCTGGCTCTATGTTTTCTATTAATAAGACCATTTATAAATTCAACCACAGTTCAAGGCCAGACTGGTCTACAAAGTGAGTTCCTGAATAGCCAGGACTGTTACACAGAGAAAACCTGCCTCAAAAAAACAAACCAACAAAAGTACAAAACCAGAAGGGCCTGAAGAGATGTTCTGGAGACTCTAAGAGACCACAGATTACTATACCCAGAAAAATTTTCTGTCACACGGAGAAAATAGACATTCTATGTTAAAAGCCAAATTTTAGCAATATCTGTTTACAAATCCAGCCCTATACAAGATGCAAGAAAGAAATCTCCAACCTAAAGAAGTTATCCACACTCAAGAAAACATAGGGAATAAATAATAATCCCAAACACACACACACACACACACACACACACACACACACACACACACGACAACAACCAAATAATAGGGATCGACAAATACTGCTCATTGACATTCCTCAACATCAATGGGCTCAGTTCTTCAATAAAAAGACCCAGGCTTTCTTTTTTGATGGCAGTGATCCAAAATATGGTCCTAGACTAGCATTATCAGCCATGTGTTCAAACCTTTTGGGAAAGCAAGTTCTTAATCTCCTACTAAATGAGAAACTAGAGATGTAGTCCAGTATTCCATATGTCAGCACATCTTATGGGTAATTCTGGAACATGTTGTAGTTTGTGAGTCTCTGTTCTATAGCAAGAAAGCTACTGATATTTAGTAGTCATACACTACCAACTAAATTCTGGTCAGTAAGAACTAGATAGAAGTGGAAAAATAGGAGTTCTTTGTCCATTTTGACTTCATCAGCAAGAATCCAAATGTGATGGCTAGATCCCTGGAAACTGTCTTAGGCATGAGATGATGCTGGGAAATAAATCCATGAATGTCTGAGCAACAAGATAGAAGGCATCCGGGACACTGGCACTGTGGGGAACTGTCACATCAGCTCTGAACTGAATGACTCCAATGTTCCAAACAAAGAATAATTCTGCCTGTTAATTCAAGTGATGTCTCATACAGTTACAATGAGAGTATAACCAATGTATCATTTCAATCAGGTTAGTCTCCGCTCCCCTTACTTCCTGAGATATCCTTTAATATAAGGATGTATAGTGGTATTCTATTTGTACTGAAATGTGATTTTATTTGTATGTTAATAAATAAAGTTGCTTAGGGGTCAGAGCTATTAGCAAGCCATAGCGAAAGCCAGGGCGGTGGTGGTGCACGCCTTTAATCCCAGCACTTGGTAAGCAGAGCTAGGTAGATCTCTGTGTGTTCAAGGATACAGCCAGCATTGGAGACACACGCCCTTAATCTCAATACCAACCATAGAAAACCTGGGAGGTCTGTACAGAGAGACCGTGACGAGACAGCCACGTAGTTTGGTTCACAACCAATGAGAAGGAAGAACCAGAACTCTTTATAAATCAACCGCACAGGAAATACCTCCCTTTTCGGAGAGCTCTCTTGGCGGGAGAAGCTAGCTGGCGGAAAGCGGGTAAGCTTCTGGCTCTGACCTCTTGGGCTTTCACCTTTACATTGGCTCTGTGTTTCTTATTTAATAAGGCGGTCGGTTACATCTACAAGGATGCTTTATTTTCTGTACTTGTCACAAGTTATCTGTTTCTCCGGCTGTTTATTAACTGCCCCGCTTCTTGGCCTGTAGTTTCATGGGGGCAGTTTGCTTCCCTTATCATTGAACAACCCAACATCCAGCACACTTCTCTCCTCCCAACAGAGAGAGGCTCAGTGAACACCTGCCAAGCTGACTGGACAGATGGAAGGGTGAGTACAGGCAAGCCAAATTTCCTCCAGGCTTTCAACCCTAATAAACTGAAGAAGCTTCAAAAATAAGCCTTTCGTCCCAATACTCTGCGCTATCCACATCACACTTGCATTCCACATTTTAATTTGAATGTGGGACAACAATAACAGTAACCAACAAGTTGGGATGCCTTGGACATTAGTAATGAAGGAGAGGCTTTCCACAATGACAGCTTTCTTTAAACTCTCGGGTTCATTGAAGGAGAAAAGTCTGAGAAACTGTCAGAGCCGATAGAGCCTAAAGAGCCAAGACCATGAAAAATAACAGGATGGCATCCTGGCCTAGTAAATAATAAGAGGCAAACCCCAGGAACTTCTGCAGAAACTATAGACTTTAGGCAATAATTCTCACATAATCCGAACTGGTTCATTATGACAAGCATTTATATTTATATTAAATAATATTTTTTTTAAAAATGGGGGGGCTTTCTTTGAGATAGGGTTTCTCTGTGTAAAAGCTCTGGCTGTCCTGGAACTCACTTTGTGGACCAGGCTGGCCTCAAACTCACAAAGATCCACCTGCCTCTGCCTCCCAAGTGCTGGAATTAAAGGCATGCGCCACCACCACCCAGCAACAAGCATTATTACTATTATTTTGGGTGTGGGGGAGGAAGGTTTCGAGACAGAGTTTCTCCATGTAGTTTCAGTGCCTGTCCTGGATCTCACTCTGTAGACCAGGCTGGCCTCGAACTCACAGAGATCCACCTGGCTCTGCCTCCTGAGTGCTGAGATTAAAGGCGTGCAACACTGCCGCCCAGCCAAGTATTTATTATTAATGAAGTCTGTTATTAATAGGGAAACTGTGGGTATGGTGGGGCAGAGAGAGGACCCATGAATCTCAATAGCACCTGTTCACTTGCTCAGCAAGTTTGAAACTGTTCTTAGAAAATAGTTTACTGGGGCAGGCAAGATGGCTCAGCAGGTAAAAACACTTGCCAGGAAGCCTGACCACCCGAGACTGATTTCCCAGAACCCACACTGTAGACGGAGAAAGCCGACTTCCACAATTTGTCCCTTAACCTCCACACTCATGCTCTGGCATGAATGTGTGCTTGCACACACCAGTGAACAAATAACTGTAAAAAATTGGTGTGCTGACAACAGAAGTGTGCCAGACTATTACATAATTAACTTGTGTAAATGTATAGTCTCATAATGACCAATATATGACGAATCCTATTTCACAGATACCTTAATCTATGTCCTGGAGGCACATGCCTAAACATTTCTTCTGAATGAAATTTATTTGATCTAGTCATTTAAATTATGCGAATCAATTATTATGTGCAAGCAAGGGACTGAATTTCAGTGACTCTATGAGCAAAATTCCCAGAGTCAAAATGCACTTGTCTGCTGAAGCTTAAGAGTCACAGGAAAACTTTTTCAAGCATGTACAATTCTAAAACGTCATATTTGCATGTTGAGAGTACATGCAATCCTTCAACAACTAAAAACGACTGGGCTTGGATAATTATTTACAATGAAACTAACAGATAGTACCTATTGTTAAGAACAGAGAACTCATACATTATAAACTAAAAGGCTGATTCAAGAAAGCATTTGTCTTATCCCATGTGTCAATATAACAAAAGCCAAATACATCCTTTTTCTATGTTTAGAGAATACTTTCAGTTAGCAAAATGTGCCATAGAACTCCCCTCTAATGAAACCCAATGTAAATTTTCTTTTTTTTAAAGATTTATTTATTTATTTATTTATTTATTTATTTATTATATACAGTGTTCAGTCTGCATGTGTCCCTGCAGGCCAGAAGAGGGCACCAGATCTCATTACAAATGGTTGTGAGCCACCATGTTGTTGCTGGGAATTGAACTCAGGACCTCAGGAAGAACAGCCAGTGTTCTTAACCGCTGAGCCATCTCTCTAGCCCAATGTAAATTTTCATAATCTGTATTTTAACTGTTGAGCCAATTCTCCAGCCTCCTGTAACTTATATTTTGGCAGGACATAGCATTTTCATTACCAGCCACCACCCTAAACAAACATGCGGCACCGTAACTGGTCAAGCTGAAATTCCCGCTATTTTTCTATAGTGGTAATGTATACCATACAGAAGGGCATTAGTATTGTGCTTCAAAGACACATTCTGCAAAAGATATTTTCATTGAGTTTGACTTCCAAAGTCTGAATTAATATCAATGAGCAGTATTCAAGCTAAATAACCACCTGGAAAAAAAAACCCAAGTGTAATAGACTGAATGTATCCTGCTACCAAAACCATATGCTGATGTCCTACTGTGCCCCTCCCCCATATGATAGCGTGAGACGGTAGTGAGGCAATTAGGTCATAAAGATGGGGTCCTTGTGAATGGGTAAGCAGTCTTAGAGGAGACCCCAGAGATCCCTCTTTGCTTGTCAGGAAACACAATGAAAAGGGTGCCAGATCTGGATCTCATGGCCTTGAGCTGCCTGAAGCCTCTACGACTGTGAGAATTAAAGTCTTAAGTCAACCAGTTCATGATATTGTGTAGTAACAGCCCAAACTAACCAAGGCACAGGGAAGTATTTACATCTGTGATTTCATTGCGTTGCATGGGTCTTTCGCCTGCTTCACTTTATTCTTCAAAGTTCAACCGAGACCCAAGCACACTCCATCCTTCTCACCTGCTCTGTGTGGACCATTTTCATACTCTCCCATGAATGGCAGATATCTGCCTATTTCCGCCATTCTGCAGCTACATGTATGTGCTATGGCACCTGGCTTTTGCATGGGTGCTGAGGATCTGAACTTAGGTCCTTGTGGTTGCATAGGCAAGCACTTTACCCACTGGGCGATCCCCCTAGCACCCAGGCTTCAGTCTTTAATAAGATGGCTAAGGTATGTTTCAGGAAAGACATGAGATAGAAGCAAATTTTAGAAGAAAGTGGGGGAGTTGTCATAGTTACCTTCAGCTGTCAATTTGCACAAATTAGAGTAACCCAGAAAGAGGGGACCTCAACTGAGGAATTGTGTAGATCAGGTTGGCCTGCGGTCATGTGGTCTGTGAGGCATTTTCTTAATTGTGTGGTCTGTGAGGCATTTTCTTAATTGCTAATTGATGGAGAAGGGTCCATCCCACTGTGGGCAGTGCCATCTCTAGGCAGCTGGTCATGGGCTATACGAGAAAGGTGATTGAATAAGCTTGGTGGCAAGCCAGTAAGCAGCATTCCTTGTGGTCTCTTCGTTCAAGTCCCGGCCTTGACTCTCTGCCTCGGCTTCCCTTGATGATGGGCTTCCTGATGATAAGCTGAAATACACCCCTCTCCCCAAAATGTATGTCACTTATTTTGGATTTTACAGGAACCCAGTTAAGAGACTTTGAATTTTTTTTTGTTTGTTTTGTTTTTGTTTTTGTTTTTCGAGACAGAGTTTCTCTGCGTAGCTTTGCACCTTTCCTGGAACTCACTTGGTAGCCCAGGCTGGCCTTGAACTCACAGAGATCCGCCTAGCTCTGCCTCCCAAGTGCTGGGATTAAAGGCATGCGCCACCACTGCCCGGCAGAGACTTTGAATTTTTAATGAGACCTTGAAGTTTTGAAGGGGCTTTTAAAGCTGAATTATGTTTTATATTGTGTATTAGTATGACATCTTATAGACAAACAAGAAAGGAAAAGTGACTCGGGAGGCAGAGCCAGGCGGATCTCTGTGAGTTCGAGGCCAGCCTGTGCTACCAAGTGAGTTCCAGGAAAGGCGCAAAGCTACACGAAGAAACCCTGTCTCCAAAAAAAAAAAAAAAAAAAAGAAAGGAAAAGTGCTGTGTTCGTATGTCAAAACTGTCAAAGGGTAGAATATCACAGCTTCAGCTGTTGGCCTGACACAAACCTAGAGTCACCTAGGACTCTCAGCTAAAGAATTGTCTAGATCAGATGATCAGATGGCCGGTACCCGTAAGGCATTTACTTAATTGCTAATAAATGTTGGCAGGCCCAGCGCACTGTGGACAGTGCCATCCCTAGGCAGGTGGGCCTGGGCAATGTAAGAGGTAGCCGAACAAGAGCTCCAAAGCCCTTCAGTCAGCGTGTCCTCTGTGGTTTCTGCTTCAAGCTCCTGCACTGAGCCCCTGCCGTGGCTTCCCTTCGTAAACAACTGTCACCTATAAACCGAAATAAACCCTTTCCTCCCCGAGTTCGTTGTGCCCATGGTGTTCATGGCACATGTTCACAGCAACAGGGAACACACTAGGACAGGAGCTAATTCTTCAGGTGCTGGGAGGAAACTAGTCCAGGAAGACAGAAGAACTAGAGCAAAGACCCTCTGGTGGAAGTATGCTCCGCAGGATTGAGAAATGGCCAAGGGGCCAGCAGGTGTGGAGAAGAAAGAGGAAGCAGGGAGGATGGAATGTATAAGGCCTGTGGGCCATGGCCTGATTGCCTTTTCCTCTGAGTGAATCAGGAAGTGCGAGTTTACGTAGAGGAAAGCCATGATCCGACCGTCCTGAGATTTGTTCCAGCCAATTCTGAGAACAGGATTGCTGTATGGCTGAGACAAAGTCAGAAAAACCCGTTAAGGGGGGTTACAGGTGAGGGATGATGCGGCTGCGGCCAGACTAGCGTGAACGGTGGAAGGCGGATCCTGGATTCTGAGCCTTGAAGGGTGGGACATGGGGTGTAAGTGACAGAGAGGAGCCAAGCGCGATGCCAGAGATTTCATTCTGAGAGTTATCGTGAGCTGGGGAGAGAGGATGATGGCCTAAGAATGTAGAGAGTAGTCAGCCCTGAAAACATACACATACGAGGAACGTGATTCGGATTTAGCATGTTGTATTTATGTATTTAGGAACACACACACACACACACACACACACACACACACACACACACACACGAGGGAAAAGAGGCCACGAATTTGCAAGTGAGCAAGATGGGGCTACACGGATGGAGGACTTGAAGGGAAGAAAAAGAAGGTGGAAATGATGTAATTATATTATAATTTTAAGAAAATCTTAAGAATGCAAATAGCAGGACTTGAGGAAAGAATACAAATGTGGTTGCTTGGCAACCTTCCATTGGCACTTTCTGGTAAGACAGAGCGAGCACAAGGAGAGTAGGTGTCTGTGAACTGAAAGAAAGTCTGAATTCAGCGGAGGGGCTCATTTCAGACATGCTCAGTGCTTCTTTCCAACACTCCTGATGGAGCAGCAACATTGCAAGAAGAAAAAAGTGCACCCAAACTAACGTCGCTGAGGCTAAAAGTGATTTTTAAAAACTAAAACTCAAAAAAAAAAAAAAAAAAGACATGGGGGGCATGCCTTTAATCCCAGCCCTCAGGAGGCAGAGCCAGTCGGAGCTCTGTGAGTTCGAGGCCAGCCTGGGCTACAGAGTCAGTTCCAGGATAGCTGGGGTTGTTACACAGAGAAACCCTGTCTCAAACAAACAAACAAACAAAGACAAACTCTGAAGATGAAAAACTCCCAAAACTGCTAAAAATGATTTGCCTGTACTTGTCTCTTTATATATTGCACAAGAATAAAGTTTATGAGTTTCAAATTCTACACAAAATTTCTAGAAGTTTATCAATAAATACAACTTCGCTGACAAAAACTCAGGTCACAGTTGAAAAGACAATTCACTTTTTCTTGATACAAAAATATCCATCTAACTGGCTACAGCAGTAATGGCAATACCCACTCTCCCTTGTCCCTTCCAGTGGGTCAGTGTTGTGTGATGTATATGGGTCTTCCCACTTCACCCTCAAAACAATCCTGTGGCCGGGCGTTGGTGGCGCACGCCTTTAATCCCAGCACTCGGGAGGCAGAGGCAGGCGGATCTCTGTGAGTTCGATTCCAGCCTGGGCTACCAAGTGAGTTCCAGGAAAGGTGCAAAGCTACACAGAGAAACCCTGTCTCGAAAAACCAAAAAAAAAACAAAAAAACAATTCTGTGATGCCACTGTCATCATTTTTCCCCTTGAGAAAATTTAGCCGTGGAGAAAATCTTCTGCATGTCCTATATGATCTTTGTACTTTAAAAAAATATATCAGTTGTTATTTAACAGAAGAACACATCAGATATTGCAGGTTTGGTTTCAAACCACCTCATTAAAGCTTTTTAAAGTTAATATTGCATAAAGCAAGTTCCACACTCTTTTCTGTTTCTAAGTGCAATTAGGAGTCATGTTTACACAAGTGTGTCAGTTCGTTATGTCTAAAGAAGTGGACATGCCTGTAATGGTTAATCTTGATTGATGAGATTTAAAATGAGCACTAGACATGTCCATGAGGTGTTCTCCAGATTAGGGGAGCCGAGTTGAAAAGACTACCCTTAACGTGAGCTGTTCCATTCCCTGGGTAAGGGTCCTGGAGTGAATTTAAAAAAGGAGAATGTGAGCTGAGTACCAGCATTCATCTCTCTCTGCTTCCTGGCTATGACTGCACTGTGACCTGCCGCCCCCTGCTCCTGCCTCTATCCATGCCATCTTCTCTGACATTGCGGACTGTACGTACCCTCTAGCTTGAACCGAAACAAACTTCCCCCACTTAAGTTGCATTGGCCTGGTAATTTTTTCACAGAGTATCAAGTTGTTAGTATGACACCTTAATTTTAAAGTAGTTCATTGCTCAAAATCGCTGATCACCATCGGAATCTTTAGTGGGTAGTAATCTTTTTGCTTGGAGAAGATTTTGCCTGGGTGGCTGAAGGCTGCTGACTGGTTATGTTGGTTGCTGAAAGTTGGGTGGATACAGCAACTTCTTCAAATAAGAAAGACATAAGTAAAGTCTGCACAATATTATATCTTCCCTTCACAAAGTACTTCTCTGTACCCTGTGAAGTTGTTTGATAGCATGTATTTGCTTGTCAACACAAGTTTTCAAATAACCAAGGCTGGCCTTGAACTAAGTAATAGCTAAGGACAATGTTGAACCCCTGATTGTCCTGTCCATCTTTCAAGTGCTGGAATTATGGGAGAGTGCCACCACACCCAGATATTTATAGATATAGATAGATGGATAGATAGATAGATAGATAGATAGATGTATATACAGGTATTTAGATTTATATAATTTTTTCAAAATAAAAGCCAATATTGCCAAGCTCTATCCATCACAGCTTTACCAACTGAGATTATGTAATATTCAAATCTGTTGTCATCTCAACATCTTCACCAGGCATAAACTTGAGATAAAGCTCAGACTGTTTTCTTTGCTCATCCGTAAGAAACAGCCCTTCACTAAGGTTTTCTCATGGGATTGCAGCAACCCAGTTCCATTTTCAGGCCTTTACTTCTGCTGCTAATTCCCACTGGGTCTGTAGTGGTTCCTCCCCTGAAACTTCGACTACTTCACAGACATCTGTGGTGATTTTCCTCATGTTAATGCAATAAAATTCACCTTAGTACTGATGGTTTTTCTTCTCGTTGGCTTTGTATCTTAGACCTCACAACTTACTGATTCATCCTGTTGACACTGAAGTCATCAAAACTGATAAGAAGCCAGGCAGCGGTGGCACACACTTTTAATCCCGGCACTCAAGAGGCAGAGCCAGGTGGATCTCTGTGAGTTCAAGGCCAGCCTGGTCTACAGAGCGAGATCCAGGACAGGCACCAAAACTACATGGAGAAACCCTGTCTCAAAAAAAACCAAAAAAAAAAAAAAACTGATAAGAAGTACAGTTTGTGTCTGTTAAACTACTGGTTGGTTTTGACTACAAAATATTAGAAGACACAGTATACAACATGGGCATACATACTCCCTTCATGAATAAATTCAAATGAATACCCATGGTATTTCTGTCCCTTCATAAGAGTAATTAATATGTGCTCAATAGCAGACACATGGCCTTTTATTTTCATATTTGTGTACCACCAAGAGTAGCAAAATACAGCAACCTTGCTTTACTCTTATTGTTATATAAATCTTACAATTGTTATTAATAAGCATACAAATTTTCATTGTTACTGTCCAACATCATCAGAGGAATTACTGTCTATATATTTCCTGTGAAATATGTCTCTTAAATAGTAAGAGTTGAGATCAAAATTATTCCTTGATTTATGGCTACAGAGTAGCTGTTGTGTTAGCAGACATGAAAACAACGTGAGCCTCTGTATACATCTCCATCTGGAGCTGGAGTTACAGGTAGCTGTGAGGCATCCAGTGGGTGCTGGGAACCCAACTTGAGCATCCATTCTTGCTGCTAAACCATCTGTCTGGCCCAAAATAAACCAACCCCTAGTAACTTCAAACTTTTCTTCTGCAGCTTCATCTCTTCTCTCTGCCTTTGTAGAATCGAAGAGAGGCGGGATCTTACTGAGGACAGGCATTGGCTAGGGGAATATCAGACTGGTTTGGTCTACCTAGACCATTCAATCTTTATATCATCAATAAGACATTTCACTTTTGTAGCCTTTCAGTGACCTTTTCCATTATATTCACTACTTAGCTGTTTGATTCAAGAGGCCTAGCTTTCAGCCTCGCCTGGCTTTTCTGCAAGCCATCCTCCCTCAGCTTAACAATTTCTAGGTTTTGATTTAAAGTGAGAGATGTGTGACTCTTCCTTTCCCTAGGACACATACAGGGCAGTGGAGGGCTACTAACTGGTGTAACTTCAGTGGGGTGATATTTTGTTGTACTCTAATAAAGCTTGCCTGAAGATCAGAGGACAGAGCCAGCCACAGATTTAGCCACAGAGGTCAGGCAGTGGTGGCACCCACATTTAATCCTAGGACTCAGAGGCAGAGATCTGTCTGGATCTCTGTGAGTTCAAAGCCACCCTGTGCCAGGAGCCATTCCCCGGCAGTGGATGAGTCCTGCAGAGGATGTGAGGAGTCGGCGTGGAAAGAAGTGAGCCAGGCCATGGTGGTCAGAAGAATCTTGCAGCCTGACTGACTAGCAGCCAGAGTGTTTCTTTATTTATACAGAATTTAGTTAGCAGGGATACATTCATGATGTTCCAAAACATAGATCATTTCATTTGTTGTTGGACATGTGTTTCACTTCCTTTCGCTCATCTTTTAGTCATCATTAATAAACTAGGACAGAACAGAATATCATTTCCAATCATTTCCCCTCAAGTTTTGACATCATTAATAAAAAGAGTTATCATTCTTACTCATTAACCCCCTAACCCAATTTTTGAGAATCTAGAGGCATATGACAGCCTGTGCTCAGGCTGGTTGTTTTGGTTGCTACAAGGACACTAGACCAAAACAAAAATCTTTAACCACCCTGGGCATTTTGCCATGTCTCAAGCAATGTATTACTAACTCTTAGTGGTCAGAGTGCCCAGGAAAAATCCTCAGGCTAAAGCTGATGTAGTTATTATTTAAATTCTGGCATAATACAATCAATTTTCACATTTATATCCTTATAGAATTTGTCTATATGTCTAATCCTGGCATTCTGTTGTTCCTTGGTCATATGACATTATAGTGGCTCTACATGAGCTAGCTTGTAAGAGAGGGAGGTCCTAACATCTTGTACTTTTATCATCTTTCCACTCCACACTTTGCTCATCATTATGTCTCTATGTAGGGCAGAGTTGTATGCCACGTAACTGTCTGAGTGTACAGTGGGAAGAGCCTTATAATCTGAACTGTGGACAATTCCTCTAGCCCACCGAATCTTGTTGACCTTTTTAATTTTACTTTGTTTTGAATATCTTGTTCCAGTGTAAGTACAGGGACAGATGTTTGAAGAATGTCTCATAGCCTCATAAAGAGACCTCTGGCTTCTTCTTTATGTGTCACAACCTCCAAGGCATAAGGAAGACCTTCAAGTAGATAAGGATATCTCCCTCAAAGTGGAGGAGGGGGGGGTTGTATGTTCAGAACTTCCCTGGATAAGCTTAGAAGCAACATTCTTGGGAGAAGGCATAAATGATTCATAAGGAATTTTCCATCAATTCAATGTCCTCAAATTGTACAAATATTAAAAGTGCCTAAGTATGTAACGGGTAGAGATGAAAACCAAAGGTGACATGGCAACCATCATGTGGCTCAGCTCTGCTGGATCTTTGTCAAGCAGCTGTGCTGGCTTTATGACTTCTGCCATTCCATTCAGATATGGCTGTGCCAACCCTGGACTACACGAGATTAATCCAGTTGAAAAGAGAAAGAGTCAGGCAGTGGTGGCACACACCTTTAACCCCAGTATTTGGGAAGCACACACGCCATTAATCCCAGCACTAGGAAGGTTGAGATAGGAAGTGGAGTGGCTGGGCGGAGAAAGACATATAAGGCGTGAGGAGACAGGAACTAGAGGCCCTTTTGACTGAGGACTCGGGGGCTTTCAGTCAGAGGATTCATGGAGTTGGTGAGGTGAGAAGTGGCTGTGGCTTGTTCCTTTGTCTCTGATCTTTCAGCATTTACGCCGATATCCGGCTCCAGGTTTTTAATTATAAGACCATTTAGGATTCATGCTACATTTCAGTGTTGTTGCGTCTCAGGAACTAGAGAGGCTGGAGTAGAGGAGGATATGGGGAAAAGCTGATCTTTGGAACAGTCTGAACACGACGAATTCAGCTGACCAGTATGGGGAAGGTCATGACACCCTGAAACAACTGCAACGTTGACCTCAAGGATCACTGGCTGTAGTTCATCACAACAGATTAAAAGTGATAATGAAAAAGTTTGAAATGCTGTGAGAATTACCAAAATGTGACCCAGAGTCAAGAAGTAAGCTGATATGTTTGCTCGACGCAGAATTGCCACAGACCTTCAACTTGAGGGGTTGAGGGTGAGGGATCTGCAAAACACAAAATGGAGTAGGTGCAGCCCACTAAACTTAGACATCCTTGTAATTCCTCGCCTTTAAGAACCCCGAGAACAAAATCCTTAGTGAGGACCTTCCCTGCCAATTCCATCTGTCACCCCACATCTGGATGCTCTCTCTGCTCCAAATCAGCCTCTTCTGTGTCCTGCGGTTTCCCTCCCCTCTACCCAGGCCAATAAGGAAGAAAGGCTATATCAGAGCCAAAGAGGGTATTGAGGCCAGAAGAATGAATAAAACTTTGTTCCTGGTTTTGAGGCACTTAAAGGTTATAGGCTAGACAGTTGCATGAATGGGTAACAGAGTGCATAACCCATGACAGGTGCCTTGCCTCTGATGCAGTAAGCTCTGGCATTAAAGGGACAACTCAAGGCAAGCCCTGGGGGAAAGAGAAGAATGTGTTTCCAACTCTTTTGGCTTCACCTTGTATCATGGATCTTTCAAGCAAGAATCGCTGGCTGTAGCGACCCACTTACGGAGTGTTTCAGTTATAGCTTTTCACATCTCATATGATGTAGGCCACGAGAGCATATGGTATTTGTTTAATCTTGAACTAAAGATGGTAGACCAGGTTATATAAAAGTTCTGAAGATGATTCAGTTCCAGCTTCCTGTGAAAAGCACAAGAAATCCTGACACACAATTAAAGCATTATACTGGTCTAGCTCAAAACCTCGGTTTAAAAAAAAAAAAAAAAAAAAAAAACAACGCTTAGCATAGTGCCATAGATTAGATAGGAGAAAGTAACTTTTACAGCACATTAGACAGTAACATATTTGCAGGTTTGGTCCATGAATAGTCCACATTGAAAGATCACAGTTCTGTTAAGACAGCTTATGACCTTCATTCATATTTGAGAATATGTATGCCAATATGTGTGTATCTTAAAAGGACCTCAGAACTGAGGGTGTATCTGCTCCAACCAATGACTTATGATGGAACAGACTTCTTAAAACATATATCTATCTACCATCTATCTGTGTATCATCTATTTATCTATGTATCTATCTTCTATCTATCATCCATCCATCTATCTACCTATCTATCTATCTATCTATCTATCTACCTATATATCTACCTATCTATCTAGGGATGAGGTCATGTGCCACACTGAACATGTGGCAGTCAGTCAGAGGATAAGTTTGTAGAGTCAGTTGTCTCCTTCCAACACTTGGACCCTGGGACTTGAACTTAGGTTCAGGCTTGATAGCAGGTGCTATTACCAGCTGGCCATCTCATCAGAATTGTTTTTGTCTGATTCACAGATAGAAAAGCCCTTTGTACTGAGGAGGCATAGACATGCATGCTCTCCTCTATGTCTGGTTGTTAAGAAGACATTTCCTAGAAGATGACATTGTAGTTTACACAACATATTCAAACACATACACCAAATTACTGTTATTTTGGGCAGGCCTCCTTTAAAAAACATAGCAAATAGCAGAAACCAGAAATCCATTAAGCAGATGTCTTGCCAAGAAAAATCTGCACAGAAAGGGGACATTCATACTCAAGACTCTGTTGGTAAAGGTTCTTACTTGTTATGGAATTATCTTTTTATACAATAATCTTTTGATACATGTGAAGATGTGTCACTCTGATTGGTTTAATAAAAAGCTGAATGGCCAATAGCTAGGCAGGATTTTCAAGACAGAGAGGATGCTGGGAAGAAGAGGGCGACACCAGGGACACAAAGCAAGCAGGATGGGCAATATGGAGATGAAGTAATAAAGCCATGAGGCAGAAAGTAATTTAACAGAAATATGTTCATTTAAGTTGTAAGAGCTAGTTAGAAACAAGACTAATCTATCAGCAGAGCCTTTAAAATTAATAATAAGTCTTCATGTCATTATTGGGGAGCCAAGGGTTCTGAGGAAAAGTCTGCCTATAAATGGTGTCCAACATGGAGACACATATTTCCACATGATACCAGAGAAATCTTGAAGAAAAAAAAAAGGATTCCAAACACACCAAAATGGAGCTGAACATGGTTTCCTAGTCCTGCAGTCTCTCACGTGGGCTGCGGTACAGAGATACATCTCCTGGACACTAACTGTGGGCTTGAGCCGCCATCATGCCATAAGCTAAGCTGTGCAGTGGTTTAAGATTTTGCTCATGCAGACAGAAAAGGTTACAGATATGCAGTAAAGCAGGTCCAGACTGAAAAAAAAAAAAAAACTCTAAACAGGTTACAGTGTAATCAGAGCCTTTTCTCTGTCCCTCTCAGTCCTGCAGTTCCACAGCCGCTTATAAAATAATCACTCAGAGGCTTAATATTAATTACAAACTGTTTGGTCTGTGACTCAGGCTTATTGCTAGCTAGCTCTTACACCTTAACCCTTTCTATTAATCTATATTTTGCCACGTGTCTGTGGCATTACCGGTCTTGCTGGTATCTTGTTCCTTGGGCAGCTGGATGGCATCTGTCTCGACTCTGCCCTTCTTTCTCTCTCTATTCAGTTTCGCTTTCCCGCCTGGCACTATCCTGCCTTGCCATAGGCCAAAGCAGTTTCTTTATTAATCAATAGTAGCAACACATATTCACAGCATACAGAAAAACCATCCCACAGCAATACCGTGTTGAACAATATGCATAGGCTTAAGGAAAACAAAGGAAAAAGGATATAGACAGTCATAAAAAAAAGTTTAAAAGTAATAAAATCTTTAAAGAGAGAAGTAAAGTAATAAAAAAAGCTACATAAAAATGGTAAATATATTATAACACAGGAAGTTTGTACCTTATATGGTGCTTTGTTAATTTTGAATTTTTTGAATATTAATGAACAGACAATAGCTGCTGAGAGACACTGAATTGTAAAAACTACTAAATTAAACCATCTTATATGTTTTTAAAATGCCTTAATATTAAAATGGAAGTCAGAAAATGTATTACATTGGGGAAGGAAGAGGTTATGCTTTTGTTTCCACAGGAAATAAAATGCTATGGATTCCTTCCAGGTAATAGAGATCAAATTTGACAGGGGGAGACCTCCTGAGTATCTTGGCTACAGATATGCAGGAGGAAGCCAAGAAAAACTACAGAACAGGTGACATGTAAGCTGATCTACATGGAAACAGCTCAGAGATGAGATAAAAAATGATAAATCTTGTTGGCTATAGAGTCTTCATGACTTATTATTACAAGCTATTCTTTCATATGGCATGGATAGAGGTTTGATTATACAGTCCAAATAAACTTACAAAGTTGACAGATGCCTTTTACCTGCTCAAAAATAAAATTAAAAAATCATCTTTAGCTGACTTGTACACAACATACATTCCATACTTGTGTTAAAGCAGATATATATGTTACCTTTAAAATTTTATGTGTTTTTCAGAACAAAGGGACCAGACACCAGTGAAAACAAGCAGCCCAGGTGATTCAGACTCAGAATGCCTCTGTTTCAGTTTCCTCAAAATTCTGCATCCCGAACAACTTCAAAGCTACTAACTGAGATGATCCAGGCTCACAGACTATTCTAACCAGGACTTGTCCATTATCCTAATTTTCTCGGGGTCCCCCAAAAATGCCAGCCCCAAGACAACAGGAAGCAGTCTAGAGAACAAAATGCCCACATTTCCAAGAGATAGAGTGGGTGGTTTTGGTCATTTGGTGGATTATGGATGTTTGTCATTGTTTAGGGGGGTTGGTTACAAGTTATTATTGGTCATGGTCAGGAAAAAAGCTAAACAAAAGAGATTAGATTCAGGGATCTGAAAAAGAAAAAAGGGGGATATAGAAATGATAGGATAAAAGGGTATATTTCTTCTTCTTGTTGTTGTTTTTCAAGACAGGGTTTCTCTGTGTAGCTTTGGTGCCTGTCATGGATCTCGCTCTATAGACCAGGCTGGCCTGGAACTCACAGAGGTCTGCTGGCTCTGCCTCCCAAGTTATGAGATTAAAGGTGTGTGCCACTGCAGCCAGCAAGGGTAGATTATTGAATCTACTTTTAAACTAAAAAAAAAAAAAAAACTACTAGTCTTAAGTATTTTATATTGTATAGATTTCTGTATATTGATACAAATTTACAGTTATTTTCTTATACTGTATATATGTTTCTATTCTTGTTTAAGGTATTTTTGTATATTGATACAAATTTAAGGTTATTTTTGTTATACTGTATTATATGTTTCTATTTCTTGTTTGAGGTATTGTATCTATGTAGCTCATTTGTAAATGTAAAGTTCTAGTCCTTGAAAGCTATCTAGGATAATAAAGAAATACAGGTTAATAGCTAATTATCTGTAACAATAAAACTTATAGTCATGTTAGGTATGTTTTCAAGGTCAATCTGAGACATATTTTAAATATCTGCAAGGTTTTCAAACACTTCAGAGACATACAGACTATGGCATTTTCTTGTTTTAATAACAAGGCTTTTCATGACAGTGAGACATGTCTACTCTTGGCAGCACCAATCCTACTTCATAAAAGGATGACAGGCATGGAAGAACCTCCATACAGAGTTTGCTTTCTTTGTGGCAAAGCTAGCCATTTGGGCAAGAAACCGCTCTTGCCTTGAATGCGGACAGTATGTTGTCCAAATTGGACATGCAGGACACAAAAGAAGGCAAACTGGCGAACTTTGCCAAGACAAGGTAGGACAGTCCTTCAAAATTCCTGCTTCACAGAAAAGTCTGTCAGATATTTTAGGCCCATCGGCCAAAGATGGATGCCCCAGCATTGCAGAGGAAGCCTGGAGTGACTTTCCAGGCAGCCAGTTGTCTCTCTTGTTTCATAGTTTTGGAAGTTGTCTGCTCTGCACTTGCTATTTACTCAGGTAATATTGTATCCTTCTCGTGTCTCTAATGGAGTTGAAGACTAGATAGTTATAGTTACAGTTTTCCTTAGTTATGATAAAAATAAATTAGACACAAAACTTTGGACTCATCAGGAGAGGATAGGTAATGGAGTATTTTCTCTAAATTTGCCAAATACAAATGGATTGGACATTGTGAATGTCATTCTTATTTGATAATTGTTCTTATTGTATATAATTTTACTATGTTATGTTAGAGTTAAACCTTTTCCTCTTTATTTAGTCAAAAAGGGGGAAATGTAGAATAATATTTTTGTACACTGTGAAGATGTGTCACTCAGAATGGTTTAATAAAAAGCTGAATGGCCATTAGCTAGGCAGGATTTTCGGGGCAGAGAGGATGCTGGTAAAAAGAAGGGGGAGAAGCCAGGGACATAGAGCAAGCAGGATAGGCACTGTGGGGAGATGAGGTAATAAAGCCATGAGGCAGAAAGTAAATTAATAGAAATGGGTTAGTTAAATTGATTAATTAAAGTTATAAGAGCTAGTTATAAAGAAGCCTAAGCTATTAGCCAAGCTTTCATAATTAATAGTAAGTCTCCATGTTATTATTGGGGAGCCAACAGTTCTGATAAAAAATCCACCAACACTTACTCTCACTTGTAGGAAAGTGGACAGATTAAAAACACTTTTATTTCTGGGGCTGGAGAGATGGCTCAGCAATTAAGAGCCCTGGCTGCTCTTCCAGAGGAACCAGGTTCAATTCCGAGCACCCACATGGCCACTCATAACTGTCTCTAACTCCAGTTTCAGGAGATCTGACAACTTTACACAGACATACATGCAGGCAAAAACTGAATGCACATGAAATAAAAATGAATAAATTATTATTATTATTATTTATTTTTTTTGGTTTTTTCGAGACAGGGTTTCTCTGTGTAGCTTTGCGCCTTTCCTGGAGCTCACTTGGTAGCCCAGGCTGGCCTCGAACTCACAGAGATCCGCCTGCCTCTGCCTCCCGAGTGCTGGGATTAAAGGCGTGCGCCACCAACGCCCGGCTGAATAAATTATTTTTAAAAACACTTCAGTTCTAGAGAATGTTTTGCACAGCACAGTAATTAGAATTAATAACAATGTCATACATGGCAGAGTGAATCTTAACTGTTCTCACCACAAATGTTTTTAAAGAATGTTTGGTGATCAAAATGCTAACAACTTATTGAATCAATTCACACACATCCAAACATCACTCTGTGCTTTGTAAATATACACAATTTTTATTTGTCCATTATATCTTGACAAAGATGGGAAGGGGATAGATCTCAAATAGAGATGTAATGCGTTAGTCTTATTATCAAGGGAAATTCAGTTTCAAAACAGTAACAAATAACAATGTATTTCTCCTTTCCTATTATCATTACATACAAATAAGAAACATCTCTTAAATCCCCACCAAGGTGAATGTGTGGAGAGACCGAGTCTTGGTGGGAGGGGTTTTAAATACAGCGATCCTCTTCTTTGCTCTATCAGTGGATGTCATTGGTGGAAATGAATCTGAAAAAGAAAACCTGAGAAGGTCTTCTTAAATGTCTGAACACGTAAGTTAGATACCTCAATATAATTAGTTGGGGGGACACATAGGAACTCTACATTATAGGCTAGCCATTCTGTTACCCTTTTCAAATGCAGAGACTGGCTGCAGCTTCTTACATGGTATCCCATACCTGAGTTTGGGTCATCAGGATTCCTATTAGGGCATGAATCCACTATGATATGTTTTCCAGTGTTACCAAGACATCTCCCATGACAACGAAACCTAGCACAGAACAGTTTTGTCTGGATGCACACGAACTGCTATGTTAAGACTGAGTTACTGACCATTCAATCTGTTTTATTTATATACTGAAAGAAATCTCAAGTATTCTTAAATATTCTCTGGTGTTTTTGAGATTCATCCTACGATAAATTGGTCTAAGCGGTCATCAGTGTGGACTTACCTCTCTGCTTTATTTCAGTGAACATTGTGTGGCATAGATAAAGCCTGAGAGAAAGGAACAAAACCCCGGAGAGCCATTCAGGAAGGCAAGACCCTCTCCTGCTTTGTGTGATTACTAGCAGACTCAGGTGATTTGACTACCAGCATCAGAATGAGAATAGTATGTATGGTCAGAAGCAGAATTTGAATAGGATTATAAAACAGAAAACTTGTTATCATTACACAATTCAACATCTCAGAGTCACCAACACTGTTTGCTCCTGGCTTCTTAGGAAACAGTACTGCTTTCTTTGGTTTCTTTCCAGATGCCTTAGCAAAGAGTGGAGGAAGAGAAGCATGTTATGAATAACTGCATTATGTAGCTAGAGTTTTTCTCTCTGGGTCCTGCCAAGCCCCGGCAGTCCCGTAGCCCACTTATAAAATAAACATACAGATGCTTATATTTTTTAAACTGCTGGGCCGTTAGCTCAGGCCTACCATTGTCTAGCTCTTACTCTAATACTCAGCCCATTTCTGTTCATCTATATGTTGTCGCATGTTTTGTGGCTTTACCTGCTGCCTTTACATGATACTCCCTGGACGGCAGGCTGGCGTCTCCTCCTTTCTACCTTTCCGTTCTCCCAATTCTCCTCTCTTCTAGTCCCCCTATACTTTCTGCCTGGCTACTGGCCAATCAGTGTTTTATTTATCAATCAGTCATCCACAGCAGTATTATGCAGCTGATGAGATGGAAATTCATTTAATGAAAAGGAAAGCTGATTGGAAAATGGCAGCCTCCTACCTCACCCTTCCCTTGTCTTTCCAGCGCCCACCAGAAAGGCAGCCACATGGGAGCCATGCTTGTTGGCAGAAATGTAGACACGAGTTCTGTGCTCTCTTTCCCACTCCATGCAAAGCCCTTTCTGAAACTGTTACACAGACAAAACACTCATGCACATAAAATAAAAACTAATAGAATTTAAAAGTTAATTTAAAAAAAAGAACAAGGCACTAAAATGACCAAGTGAAGGTCTGTGTACATGACCAGGACTTGGCAACTGGAAATCACTGAGGGTAACTGGGAAGTGAGCAGAAGCCACTATTGGAAGACAGTTCTTCTGTCTTTTTCAGGACAGGAGGAGAGAGTGTGTCCACTCATCAGTACTTTGCTAGCTGGATTCATAACTTTCAAATATCCAGCTAAATGCTCTGTATACTCCTTATATACTCTTTTCCTGAATCTGGGAATAGTTTGGAGAAGGTGTGACCTCCAGTTCCTTCCACAAGCTCAGGTCCTGGCTTCCTACTCGGCCAGGTTAGGTGTGTGACCTCCATCCACTTCCTGTTTTCCAAAGGTAATAAATTATCTCAGCTTCTATTATTTCCTTTCCTGCCCCCATGTTGGTGGAGGTGGGCGCTGCATTATTTTCTAATGGACACTGTTACTAAGTAACACAAACTTGATGAATTAAAACAAAACATATTTAATACTTATAGTCCTAGAGGTTTGGAGTTCAATCCATTTCATTATGCAAAAGTCCAGATAGTAAGTGTCAGACACTGGAAATTCTACCAGACACTGTTTCTTTTGGCTTTTCTAGCCTTTGCAAGCTGTCGGAATCCCTTCGTTCATGGCCTCATCTTCCATCTTCAATGCCAGCAGGAGAGAAAATTCTGACTTGACTAATGCCCCCTTCTCTTTTTCTCTGTAAGGATCAGTGTGATCACCAAGCCACACATCCCAGGAGAATCTCCCCATCTCAAATTCCTTACATAATCATGTATACAAAAATCCTTTCTACCAGATGATATGAATATTTAGAAGTTTTTGACAATTAGGACATGGTCATCTGTGGGGAACATTCCAGTGTCAGCGTCTGAGGCAGCCACAGTGACCTTGTTCCTTGGACAGAGTTCTGCAGATTGGAAGAGTAAGCTGGTGCGGGAAGAGGGTGACTAGCTATTTCTCTCCTTTGAAGAAGGCAGAGCAAGTAGAGAGATAAGACCCAGTGGACAGTGCATATCCATTAATAGTCAGCTGCACCCTGACACTGGGACCCAGTTCTCTCGGGTCTGCATTTGTATCAGGCTGCTGCTGCTGCTTGTAGGGTCACAAGGGTCTTTGTCTCCCAGCTGCCTTGAAGACTGCATAAGTGATTTAAGATGCTCTCCAACTTCTTTCTTTGGTATCTTCATGGACACTCTGGGGATTTTGAAGCCTTGCGTTTATATAAGAGTATCTTTGGGAGACCATTGCTCTGCCTCACACAAGGTCTTTTATTCCTTTACTGTGGGGGGTCAGGAAAAAGCAGAGAAAAAGCATATGCTCAATCACTTTGTTAGACCAGGAGCCCGAATAGTTTGTGTCCTGATTCCAGTCACTGAGACTCTTCGCACATCTATTTCTGATATAAACATACCAAGAGCATAAACATCATAATAGAAATAACCCAACCTCAAGAAAGCCTGCAAGCCATTCACGAGGTTATGAGTGGTCTTAGAAAGGTTTCTGTAAATCCCACTAGTGCTTGGGAAAGAAGCCGACAGTAAAAATGAGAAGAACATGAGTAAAAGCGGAAAAAGAAATAAGGGGAGACGAAACGTGTTTTTAAAAGTTGTGCATATAAATATTATGAAAAATATGTCACTTACTTAATCATTTGAGTGCTAGCTGTGAAGCAGTAGACAGGGATGGGGAAAGTTGGAAAGAGTGAGGCAATACATTAAAAAAAAAAAAAAAGACCATCTAGAAGGCTAGAGAGACGGCTCAATGGTTAAGAGCACTTTCTGTTCTTGCAGAGGGCCCTGGTTCAGTTCCCAGCATCCACATGGTGGTTCATAACCATCTGTAATTCCAGTTCTAAGGAATCCTGTGCCTTCTCTTGGCCTCCACAGGCACCAGGAATACATACAGTGCATACACGTACATGCAGGAAAAATACCCATATGCATAAATTATTATGTTGTTGTTGTTTGTTTGCTTGTTTTTTCAAGACAGGGTTGCTCTGTGTAGCCCTGACTGTCCTGCAACTAGCTCTGTAGACCCGGCTGGCCTTGAACTCACAGAGATCCTCCTGCCTTTGCCTCCCAAGTGCTGAGATTAAAGACGTGTGCCACCACTGCCTGGCCATAAAAATTATTTTAAAAATCTTTTAAAAAAAGATAATTTATAACTGCGAGTTCTAAACTCAGATCTTAATTCTCAAACTCACAGTTTGATCTCGCACAAACCCATTAAGTATTTTCATTATATAGCAGAGGAAATTGAAGCCCAAAGACATTGGCAGTGAGATCACAACATGACAATCCAATAGCTAGAAGGCAGCCTAAAGGAAAAACAGCTTCACTATTTCTAAAAGGATGGACTAGTCTAGCCACAGAAAATGTGTAACATACGGGTTGTGATTGCAGATCCTCTACAGAAGTAACCCTTCAAATCATTCAGAAGAATTTGCTGAACTCTTCCTACATGCTAACACCATGTTAGGCATGAAGGATGTGATGAACAAGGCATGAATAAGAGATGATGTCTGCCCACACAGAGGTTAGAGTGATTAGACATTAAACAACCAGTAAAAAGCAACTGTGGCAGGGGCTTTGATGGGAAGAGAGTTCAGGCACCTAAGCCAAAGTAAACTGCGTGTTGGCATGGGGCCAGGGGAAGGATTTTAGGTAGGGGCCTCACTGTCACCAACACCTCTCAGAACTCAACTAAAGAGCAGGGGCTCCTGCAGGCAAGATGGAGGGAGAACTTGGGACAAGAGTTTCGAGCATTCTGTTTCTTTGCTCCGGAAGAGGGGAAGGGTCTCTTGGAGGTCTTTCATCTGATTCTGGTGTCAAGCAAGAAAATAGCAGCAGGACTCTCGAGAAGACACTGTTTCTGTTGCTATGGTTCCTCCAAGTCTTGGGATTACTTTGCCTGCTTTTCAAAGCAAGCTCCCCTCCCCCATCCCTGCTGCAGCTAACGGGCAGGATTTGGAGCACAGAACGAAGTGCATAGACCTTGGACGAACTGCCACTCGCCAGCTCTAAGGATCCAGACATATTTTTCCCTATGACTTCTGGTCCCTCATCTGTAAAGTATTCCCAATATCAATATTTTCTCTCACTGTGTTGTTATGACAAATAAATTAGATAATACATTTAAAAGTGTCTGGAGCAGTAGCCGCCACAGAGGAAACATTCAGTAACTCTTTGTTACTATTATTGTTTTTAATTGCCAATGACTGGCCTTTCAAAATTTTTTCAAGAAGGATAACGGACCCTTTGAATTTACTTAAGGCATTGTTTTCAGTTGCAGAAACAGTGGAGAACAGCAACAGCACATTACCATCTGGTACCTGAAATAATAATGCAAAGCAACCAGAATCTTGCTGATCGCTTCTGCAATTCTGACTCTGAGACCTGGAAAATCCAAAGGGCTTCAGTGAGGTCCCATCTTTCACACTTTATGGGATAGAAACAAAGCTGCTAAATACAACCAGCTGTGTCGAAACCAGGTCCTCAAGAAAGTGACACCTTAGTGGAGCCAACAGGATTCTGGCTGCAATACAGAACATACAGGTGCACGCAGGCATGGTCCACCTGAGGGACACTTGCTGTGTGCACCAAATGGCCAGAAGGTTAAAACTAGAATCTCAATTGCATTCATTCAACAAATATTTGATTGTCAGCTATGTCCCCGCCACTCTTTTAGATAGGAAAGATAAAGTAGGGATTGTGGGGTAGTGCCTGTCCTGGAGAATGCAAACAATAAACAATAAGTGAATCAACACATAGAATACCAGAAAGCAATGATACTATGAAAGAAAAGAAAGCAAGTGTTGCATAGCTATTGAAGCATAGCCTCCCAGAGCAGGAGAGAGGCTCATGAGACTCAAGAGGCTACAGGAAACAGACAAGGCTTGAGAAACTCAAAAAATCCTGAGATTCACAAGGCTGCTGCTCCCCAAGGTAATATAAGCAGCGAATAGGTATGGGGGAGGTGCCTGAAGCTGCTCCAGGGACTGGGCTTTCCTGAGCTGTCAGCCACACTGGGGAGGGCTTTGTGGTGATGCAGTGGCCTTCCGGTCAATGATGCTCCTGAAAGTCACCAAGCTAGACTTGAGTGGAAATCTGTAGCATGAATCCTAATTGGTCTTAATAATAAAAAACCCAGAGCTAGATATTGGGGTAAACGCTGAAAGAGCAGTGAAGGAGCCAGCCACAAGAGAGACTTCTTACCTCTACCAAATCCTCAACCTGAAAGGGCCGAGATCCTGTCTCCACTCATCTTATATTCCTGTCTCCACCTCCCTAGTGCTGGGATTAAAGGTGTGAGCCACCACCCTGGCCTGGCTCTGTTTCTCTTTTAGACAGATACAATCTCATGTAGCCCCGGGTGGCCTTGAACTCCTCTCTTCCTGCTTCCTCCTCCCAAGTGCTGGGATTAAAGGTGTGTGCCACCACTGTCTGGCCTCGAACAGCTAGCTCTGCCCTCTGATCTTCAGGCAAGCTTTGTTTGTAGAGTACCAAAAAAAAATCACCACAGAACTCTCTCTCTCTCTCTCTCTCTCTCTCTCTCTCTCTCTCTCTCTCTCTCTCTCCTGCCCTCAGTGCTCTATCAGGGATGATTAGATGTCTGTACACATTTTCCCAGGAAAAGTCTCGTAACAGTGGGAAAAGAGAGATAAGGACAGAAAGGTGGAGGTGGAGTTGAGGTGAGAGTAAGCAGTGGAGCAAGAATTACCTCCCTAGAGACTGTAAGAGCAAGAGTCTCAGGTAGAGTACAAGTTGGTCCCAAAACCTGAGAATAAAGAGAGAATATTTTAATGAACAGCTAACAGATCTAGCCATGGTCAAAAATATGAACAGAAATGCCCACAAAACATGATGATGCCCTTACTGGGTGGACAGCCAAGGGACATGCACAATGTGTGTGTGTGTGTGTGTGTGTGTGTGTGTGTGTGTGTACATGCACCCATTGGTTTAGCCAGTAATATGCTCAGAGAATTAACCAGTCTTAATAAAAAAAATGCCTCAGTCTCTGTCCATTCTGCCACAGTACTCAGAAAAGGCCGCTGTACCACACACTCAGCAGTCTCTCTCTCTTGGGATCACTTCCTCTCTCAGGAGTCTTTCTTGCTTTTCCTTAGTAAACCGAATTTCACTTTGCTATGTCTCACGTCACTGTCAGACAACAAACCCAGCAGCCACTGGCTCAGAGTGAATCTGTTGACCCTTGGCCATCTGGTTCCTTAGTTCTCGGGGTTATGCCCACCAGCATTCAGAAAGGCCCCGTCATTCTCAAAGATCTGCTTGCCTAAGGATGAATGGTGTGGTGGTTAGAATAAGAATGGCACCGGGTGGTAGTGATGCACGCCTTTAATCCCGGCACTTGGGAGGCAGAGAGGCAGGCGGATCTCTGTGTTGGAGGTCAGCCTGGGCTACAGAGTGAGTTCCAGGACAGGCTCCAAAGCTACAGAGAAACCCTGTCTCGAAAAAACAAAAAACAAAAAACAAAAAAACCAAACAAACAAAAAAAGGCTTCCGTAGACTCATAGATTTGAATGCTTGGTCACCAGGAAGTGGCACTGTTAGGAGGTGTGCCCTTGTTGAAGTAGGTGTGGCTTTGTTGGAGGAAGTGTGTCATTTGGGGGTGGACTTTGAGGTTTCAGAAGCCTAAGCCCTGCCTAGTGTTTCTCTCTCTTCCTGCTTCCTGCTTCTTCTCCAGCACCTTGTCTGCCTGCACACCACCATGCCCCACCATGACAATAAGGGACCAAACCTCTGAATCTGTAAGCCATCCCCAATTCAATGTTTTCCATTATAAGAGTTGCCATGGTCATGGTGTCTCTTCACAGCAATAGAAACCCTAACTAAGACAAAGGGTGAATCTGAGTAGCTGGTATAGGTGTCATGTGGATGGGGGCATTTAAGAAGCAAGGAACTGACCAAGCAAAGCCGCCAGAGCAGAAACAAGGGCATGTGCAAAGTCTAGAGGAGAGACCTAGGACAGTCACCAGGCCTTTACCGCCAAAATGGAGGTTGGCTGGGCAGTAAGAGCAGGAAGTAAAATGAGGAGATAATAAGGTCTTAAAGGATCAAATGTAAGACTGTTGGCTCTTACTCTGAATGTAGAGGGGAGCTGCTAGAAACTTTTAAAAAGTCACGGTTCAATGTGTAAATGCTTTACATTTATTCATTAATAACAGGGGAATGTCAGGTACCCAGGCAGAAGTCAGAGCACAACTTTGGAGAGTTGTTTTGCTCCACCCACATTTACCCGGTTTCTGAGGATCAAACCCAGGCAGCCAGGCTTCTAAAGCAATTCACCTTTAGGAGTTATCTTGCCAGCACATGCTTTCGTTTTAACATAACCATCCTGGCTGCTATGTTGAGGACAGAATATCGGTTCAGGCTGGCTAATAAATCTGTGTCACATGTAACCGTGGCCTGGAGCCACAGGCTTTCAGAAGAGATGGTCATCTATTCTGAAGAGAGAACAGGATTTGATTAGGAACTGTATGAGGGTATGGAAGAGTGGTTGAGGTGGGAGAGATGAGACTCAGTGGTAGAGCATTTGCCTAGCATGCGTGAAGCCCTGAAAAACAAAACAGCTGCTGAATTCACCCCAGCCATCAACTGTTGGACCCGCTGTTAACTGAGACAGTGAAGGTTACAAGTAGAAAAGGTCTTGAGGGGAAAGTGTCAGCCAGGAATTTAGCTTAGGATATAACAAAACAGATAGGACTGTTAAACATCCTGAGGGGTATTAAAGAAGTGGAATTAAGTCTGAACTTCCGATGAGGGAGCTCATGAACTGAAGTCATGAGATCGAGAGCACTCAGGGAGTGTAGAGACAGATGAGGAGCGGTTCAAGGGCAGAGTCTTGGGACATACTCTAATATGAATTGGTCAAGATGCGAGGAAGATTAAGAACAGTAGCACAGGAATGAACCAGGAGAGTGAAGTGTCTTTGTGAGCTATGTAAAGGAAATATTCAAGGAGGGGCAAGTAAGAAACTGTGACAATTATGACTGATAGGTCAAGACAGATATGGGAACTGGCCATGGGGTTCTGTACCATGGAGAGCAGTTTCAGTAGAACACTGGGCGTTAAGCTGGTTGAGGATTTAACTCCAGAAAAAGGAACTGGAACAACAAATTCACTATAAAGAATAGAAAAATGAGCCAGGCAGTGGTGGCTCATGCCTTTAATCTTAGCACTCGGGAGGCAAAGGCAGGAGGATCTCTGTGAGTTCGAGACCAGCCTGGGCTACAGAGGGAGTTCCAGGAAAGGCACAAAGCTACACAGAGAAACCCTGTCTCAAAAAACAAAAACAAAAAACAAAAACAGAAAAAAAAAAAAGGATAGAAAAATGGTACTGGAGCTGTAAGGGGAGGTAGATGTCAAGGACTTTTGATTCTCTTGGGGTTTTTACCTCTAATTCTCATTCATCATCTCCCATCCTCTCTCTGTCTCTGTCTCTGTCTGTCTCTCTCTCCCTCTTTCTGCCTCCCTCCCCCATCTCTCTCTCCCTTTTTCTCCCTCCCTCCCCCCATCTCTCTCTCATAAACTGATTTTAAGACACAACATATGAATGAATAACATGGGAAAGTGTAACTGGTAAATAGATCAGGAATAGTCATGAGTACATCAGTGATTTCTGTTTTTAGAAAGTCAAAATCACAGATGACTTAGTCAGCATTCATAACATTTCCTTCTTGTGCTGATTCCGACTATGAATAGTCTCAAGCATCCATCTACACTGCTGGGAAAGAAGTAATAAATGGACCAGATGTTTGAAATGGCTGGGTAGGGCACACCTCCCAGAGAAACTCTAACCATCCATTCATTCTTTCATTCACGAAACAGTGTTGATGTGGGGCTGTTAAGTTCAGTCCCCAGTGCAGGGGAAAAATATTGAACACCTATTATGTACCAGAGACTAGTGAGGCAAGTTCAATGAAACAAACTTTGCTGTAGTGATATTTTGTATATGCTCTAACAAATAAAGCTTGTCTGAAGATCAGAGGGCAGAGCTAGCCACAGAGTTAGCCACAGAGGCCAGGCAGTGGTGGCACACACCTTTAATCCCAGTTCTTGGGAGTTACAGATCTTTAATCCCAGCACTAGGAAGGTTGAGACAGGAAGTGATATGGCTGGGAGGAGAAAGGAATATAAGGCAGGGGGAGACAGGAGTTCGTCGCCCTTTTGGTGAGGACTCAGGGGCGTTTAGTCTGAGGATTCGTGGAGACAGGCTCTTCCCCTTTTGGCTGAGGAGCTGGTGAGGTGAGAAGTGGCTGTGGCTTGTCTCCTTTGATCTTTTAGCATTTACCCCAATATCTGACTCTAGGTTTTTATTAAGACCAATTAGGATTCATGCAACACTTTGCCTTCAAAGAGCTCATGGAGCAATAAGAACAAGTGAGTGAACGTGTAATTAGAATGCTTTAGTGAATAAAGATATACATGTATGTGGTGGTTTGAGTGAGAATGACTCCCAGAGCCCCATGTTTGGCTGCTTCATCCCTAGTTGGTGGAACTGTTTAGGGAGGATTAGAAGGTGGCCTTATTGGAGGAAGTGTCTCACTGGGTGGGCTTTGAGATTTGAAAAGCCCATACCATTCCCAGTTAGCTTGTTCTCTCTCTCTCTCTCTCTCTCTCTCTCTCTCTCTCTGCCTCCTGGTTGTTGTCTCAACATGTATGTTCTCTGTGGTGATTTGAATAAGAATAGACCTCATAGGCTCATATATTTAAATGCTTAGTTATAAGGGAGTGGCACTATTTGAAAAGAACTAGGAGGTGTGGCCTTGTTGGAGGAAGTGTGTCACTGGGGGTGGGCTTTGAGGTTTAAAACCCAAGCCAGGCCCAGTATCTTTCTTTCTTCTGCCTGCAGATCTGAATGAAGAACTTTCAGCTTCCTCTCTAGTACCATGTCTGCCTTCATGTCACCATGTTTCCCACCATGATGATAATAGACTAAACCTCTGAAACTGTAAGCAAGCCCCAATTAAACTCTTTTTTTTTCTTTCAGTTTATTTATATGGTATATTACATTGACAGATTTTTGTATTTTGAACCATCCTTGGATGAAGACTACTTGGTCATGGTGGATAACTTTTTTAGTGTGTTCCTGGATTCGGTTAGCCAGTATTTTATTGAGTATTTTTGCATCAATGTTCATGAGGGAGATTGGTCTGTAATTCTCTTTTTTTGTTGCATCTTTGTATGTTTTGGGTATCAGGGTCACTGTAGCCTCATAAAAAAGAATTTGATAATGTTCCTTCTGGTTTTGTGGTGTGGAACAATTTGAAGAGTATTGGTATTAGCTCTTCTTTGAAAATATGGTAGAATTCTGCACTGAAACCATCTGGTCCTGGGCTTTTTTTAATTTTTTATTTATTTTTTTTTGGTTGGGAGAATTTTGGTGATCATTTCTATTTCCTTAGGGGTTATTGGTCTATTTAAATAGTTTGTCTGGTCTTGATTTAACTTTGGTATGGGGTACCTATCCAGAAAATTATCCATTTCTTTCAGATTTTCCAATTTTGTGGAATACAAGTTTTTGAAGTATGACCTGATGATTCTCTGGATTTCCTCATTGTATGTTGTTATGTAACCCCTTTCCATTTCTGATTTCATTAATTTGGATGCTCTCTCTCTGCTTTTTGGTTAATTTGGATAAGGGCTTATCTATCTTGTTGATTTTCTCAAAGAACCAACTCTTTGTTTCATTGATTCTTTGTATTATTCTCTTTCTTTCTCTTTTGTTGATTTCAGCCCTCAATTTGATTATTTCCTGGTGTCTATTTCTTCTGGGTGAGTTTACTTCTTCTTGTTCTAGAGCTTTCAGTTGTGCTGTTAAGTCACTAGTGTGAGATTTCTCCAACTTCTTTATGTGGGCATTTAGAGCTATGCATTTTCTCCTCTTAGCAATGCTTTCATGGTGTCCCATCAGTTTGGGTATGTTGTACATTCGTTTTCATTGAATTCTAGGAAATCTTTTATTTCTTTCTTTATTTCTTCCTTGACCCATTGGTGATTCAATTGGACATTATTCAGTTTCCATGAGATTGTAGGCTTTCTGTAAGTTTTGTTGTTGTTGAAATCTAACTTTAAGCCATGGTGGTCTGATAGAACACAGTAGATTATTTCAATTTTTTTGTATCTGTTGAGATTTGCTTTGTGTCCAAGCATGTGGTCGATTTTGGAGAAGGTTCCATGGGGTGCTCGCTGGATCCTCAGCTGGTCTTGCTTCCTCAGACTGGAGGCCTCTGAGTCCTCATCCAGAATGGGTCTCAGCTGAACTGCTACTAGAAGCCTGAAAGCTTAACCAGCCACATGCTTAACCAGGGCAAATGCCTCTCCAGGGCAAATGCCTCTCCAGGGCAAATGCCTCTCCAGAGCAAATGCCTAAACTCTTTCTTTGATAAGAGTTGCTGCGGTCACGGGGTCTCTTCACAGCAATAGAACAGTGACTAAGACTCTCAGCTACTGCTCCAACACCATGCCTGCCTGCCTGCTGCTGCCATGTTCTTCACCATGATGGTCATGGACTCTACTGGTCTCTGGAGCTATAAGCCTCAAATTAAATACTTTCTCTTATAAGTTGACTTAGTCATGGTGTCTCTTAATAGCAATAAAAAGGTAACTAAGGCATTGTACATATAAGAGGCAACAGTGAATTATGTGATTTACTATTCAGTAGTGAAGACATTTGGGCCATTCATGGTGTTGAGGCTCTTAAAGAAAAATATTTAGGATTTCAATTGTCATATTAAGACTTAAGGAAATCTTACTAAATAAATATCCCTTATATTTCACTTCATTTTGATTGTGGAGTAACCAAGAAAATAATGCTAGACTTATAACAGGCAAGTTGCAGATTTGTTTGACAACATATAGAGTATTTGTTATGTCAGGGAATGGTTCCAGATATTGGCTTTTAGAATTTTAGAAGGGGACTACTCACCATTAAACATAAAATGTAGTAAATTAAAAGTGTGTTTGATGTCACATCCCATTAGAGAGAGAGAGAGAGAGAGAGAGAGAGAGAGAGAGAGAAAACAAGGCAAAGGGATTCCAGAAAACTGATGTGAGGGTACATAGGGTGTCAAGTTGCAATTCTAATTTGTATGAGAAAGTAAGAACCTCAGACCTGCTCAGTGGAAAGATTTGAAGGATATAATAGTGTTGCCTCTTTGAAAAACAGACCTTTTGAGTAAACGAACAGCCCAAGACTCCAAAAGCAGGGAGTGAGGGATGGCATGACAGGTTTCTTAAGACGCTTTGTAACAATCCAGCAAAGTGGTGAAGGTTAGTATGGACCAGGCTCACTTGTACTAGAGAGTCAGTCTGGAGATAGATTCTTCAGGTACCAATGAGGTTCCCTGCTGGAAGAGATGTGGGATAAAGAAGGACTCAATGAATCAGGCCAACATTTTAACTTCACTAACTAAGATGGGAAAGGCTGAGGCTGTCTGACGGGAACCAAACCATCTATTTTGGAAGGATCGAATTTGAAGTCTGGTAGTCGTTTGTCCCTCCTCACAGTGTCACAGCCTTGCTTGTGTCTCTCTAGGGCCTTTGACTACTGTCCTACTGCTCCTGGACAACTGACCCCAGGCTGTAGACCCAACAGCCCTCGGCCCTGTGCCCAGGCAACACATCTTTAGAGAGCTGAACATCCACACAGTGTGGAAGTTTGTGTGTGTTACTGAGATGCAGGGAGAGTGGCGTAAGCATGCCTCTTAGCACACTGAATCTTGACCTCTCCTTTCCTCCTGTTTCCTGAGATTCTGCTCTCTAAGAAAATAGTACGGATACTTTTGCCTCAGGTCTGCCTTCTGGGAGAGCACGAGCCAAGACAACATCTAAGTGGATACGTGGGGAGGAAGCTGTTTACACGAGTCTCGGTTTGGGAGAGTGATTTAGGACCATGAAAATTTGTGTATTGTGAATTAGATACTAGTAGACATTACGGTCAGTGGAGACCATCACGATACTGGTTGAAAGCACAAAGGAATGAACAAAAACAGACAGTTTGAAGATTTTGGTCCCCGGGAGAGCAGAGACAATCAGATCTCTTCACGGCTGTCACTCCGATTTCTAGAAAGGTGCATGGCACAAAGCTGGCGCTCACCAGAAAATCTTAGGTTGAATGAAGTAGATCATCGGAGCCTTGGAGTTAGATAGGAAAGGAAATCAAGTCATAAGAAGTAATGAACCTCCACAAGCAGGTTCAAGGAACTTGAATCCTGTCAAGGTGAAAAGTAGGTCTAACAGTAGAAGCCAAAGAGGAAATAACAGAAAAAGGAAGCTGTGGTTAGAGAACAGCTCTCCAGCATACTTTCTGCTTGAAGCCTTTTACAGTTATCTCATGGGACGTTCCCCCACCTGTGTCTCTTTGAAGATAACTGCATCTTTTACTGTGTCAAGTTATAGCCACGTGGCCTACTTCCATCTCTTTCTGCACCCCCAGTATGGACCCTACCTTCCAATAGAGACGGAATTTGAAAAAAATGGAGGTGACTTCAAGTCCCAGAAACACCAACTGTGTGTTTGAAAGTTTGGCACTCCTGGTTTATATCTCCGGTGTACAGACTTAAGCTAAAGCGGAGTGTACATTAGAAGGCTGGGTTTCAAACTGAGATTATGCCCAAGTACAGCCAAATAACTTGCATTGAATGAATAGAAATGAATGAGCAAAGTTATGTGGGTGAAGAGGCCACTGGATAGAAAACATGACTTAAGTCCCACTGGTCTGGTAGTCTGATGTGGGTGCAAACGACAAGGCAGGCCTGCTGTTAGAACGCACTTTAGGATTGGCAAATGTGGGGAAAAAATAAGGTCTAAACGAAGGTCGGTGTGAATGAAAGGGAAAAGAGAACACAAAACCAAGCTTAAACGTTTGGCAGGTGTCTTAGCACACTTTCCATTGCTGCCGCAAACCAACTTGGAGCGGAAGGGTTTATTCAGCTTACAACTCCCAGGTCATAGTTCAACTAAGAGAAGGCAGGGTAGGACTTCAAGGCAGGAACTGAAGCAGAGGCCACAGAGGAATGTTGCTTAATGGCTTGCTCTCCATGGCTTGTTCAGGTTCCTTTTTTTTTTTCCTTTCGAGACAGGGTTTCTCTGTGTAGCTTTGCACCTTTCCTGGATCTCGCTCTGTAGACCAGGCTGGCCTCGAACTCACAAAGATCCGCCTGCCTCTGCCTCCCGAGTGCTGGGATTAAAGGCGTGCGCCGCCGCCGCCGCCGCCGCCGCCGCCGCCGCCGCCGCCACCACCACCACCACCACCACCCGGCTTTCAGGTTCCTTTTTTATACACTCCAGGGCCACTTGAGCAGGGTTGGAACTGTCTACAGTGCCTCCCTCCCCCTATTCAATCATTAATCAAGAAAATGCCCCATAGACTTGCCTGTACACCAGTCTGATGGAGCCATTTTCTAAGTTGAAGTTCCCTCTTTCCAGATGATCCTAGCTTGTGTCAAGTTGACAATAATTATAATGATGGTGATGATGATGATGATGAGCACAGAGGGTAATATATGACATGGATAGACAATTTAAAGATGTTAGTATCATATATAAGGCCAGAGTAAGAAAAATAGCAGGACGATAACAAACCCAGTTTTAAAAACGTATTTGACATAAGGACAGTGATCCAAATAAAACTAGTAGTAGCCAACATTTTTATGAATTCAAGACATGTGAAACACTGCTCTTAGTACACTTCACATTTATTTCCTCATTTCATCACAACAGCATTATGCGGTAGGTGCTATTTTCCTTGTTTTACAGAGGGGGATACTGAGTCACAAGAGTAAGCCATTTGCCCAGAGTCGTTAGCTAAGTGGCTGAGCTAGTACAATGAAGGAAATGTTTGTGCTCCTGCTGAAATCCCATCCACCAACATGTTGGTGGAGCTTTTGGAGGTAAATGGGTCATGATAGTGGAGCCTCTATGAATGTGGTTCCTACTTTGCTTCTCTGTGGTTGTGCTAAAGTAAAGTGCTGAGCCAAAGCAATTTGGGCAGGGAAGGGTTTATTCCATCTTACAGTTCCCAGCCCATCACCATCAAGGGGAGCTAAGGCAGGAAGCTGGAGGGCAAGGCAGAAGCAGAGACAATGCAGGAATGCTGCATACTTAGGCTTGCTCTGCATGACTTGCTCAGCTTGCCTTCTTCTACAACCTAGGACCATCTGCCCAGGGGTGGCACCAACCACAGTGGGCTGGCCCTCCCACACCAATCATAAAATAAAAATATGCCCCAAGAACATGTCTACAGACCAGTCTGATGGGGGCAATTCCTCAACTGAGATTCTCTCTTCCCGGGTATGTTTACGTGTGTGTTGTTGATTAAAAAAAAAAAAAAAAAAAAAAAAAAAAAAAAAACTAACCAGGATATATCCTTAAAGATTTATTTAGTGTATCTTTGGTTGCATATATGTATGTGTGTGTGTACCGCGTGGTTCCCAGGGAGGCTAGAAGAGAGTGAGGAGTGGATGAAGTCCTGAATCTGTGTTGTTGACATGAGCACGGCCATGTCAAGGATACCAAAGCCTCATGGGAACAGCAAGGTCTTCCCTTTGTTCCAAGTATGGATATCCATTCATTGATGAAAGACTGTCCTTTAGCTTAGGCCAGAACATGCATAAAGTACCTACTGCAGCTCCCTCATCCCCATGCCTGCAGCCTCAGACTGCTCCCCTGCTGGCCTCTCTTTTGTGTTACATATAATGAACGCGCTGTTTCCCGGCTGGTGGTGGTACCTCTCCATCAAACTGCAAGGCCTAGCCCACCCCAGCTTTACTTGTACCTGCCATTTCTTCATTCCCTGTTGCTCCACACAGGTCAACTCTAAAGCCATGCAGCTTAAGGTAGAAGATGGCAACAGATGCCCTGGAACTGGAGTTACAGGCTGCTGCAGGCTGCCATGTGGGGGCTGGCAATAAACCTGGTTCCTCTGCAAGCGCACTTAATCGCTGGCCCATCTTTCCACCCAGTCAGTACCCTTAAAAAAGGAACCTGAAAGCCGGGCGGTTGTGGCGCATGCCTTTAATCCTAGCACTCGGGAGGCAGAGGCAGGTGGATCTTTGTGAGTTCGAGGCCAGCCTGGTCTACAGAGCGAGATCCAGGAAAGGTGCAAAGCTACACAGAGAAACCCTGTCTCAAAAAAAAAAAAAAAAAAAAAAAGGAATCCAAGAGTTCTCGACCGCTTTTTCACATTGTGAGGCTGCAAGGACAAAATGGCCATTTGCACCCCAGAAAAGAGATAGGTTCAGAGCCTGGCCATCCTGGTAGTCTGCTCTCAGACTTCCAGATTCCAGGATTGGAAGAAACTTGTTTGTAAACCACTAAATCTAAACGCTTTTATAACAACCCAAATTCACTAAGAGTAGGATTTGAACCCAAAGATGTTATTAGAAAAATAGTCTGGAACCACATAGAAATCCAATTTGTTCAATAAATATTTAATGAGCACTGCTATATTCTAGATATCACGTTGCTAGGGATGGGAAGGAAGAAAAGCAGGCAGTAAAAAGACAGAGGGAATCCTGCCCTGGACACACATTACAAGGAAAATAGACAAATGAATGACAGCCATGACAAATCAGAAAAGAAAGTGACAGATCACAACTTGATAAGAGTATGCTGGGGGAAGGGGATGGCAAGCGCAAACTCCCTGAGGTCAGAGCCTGCCCTAGAAGGGAAAGGGGAAGAAGAGCCTGAGAAATAGAGACTAGTTAACATGGCTGGAGAACAGAGTAAAGGAGGCAGCTGGAGAAGGTGGGAGAGACAAGTCCGGATAACGGAGCGTTAACCGGTGTATACTAAGCCAAATGAAAGCACGGAAAGGCTTTGGGAAGGACAGTGACCTGACTGGATCTGTGTCCTTACAGTTCATTTGGCAGCGGAGTGGTAAACAGACTGGAGTGAGGCAAGAGCAGTTTTGGAGACTGTGGATAGTGTCCACTGCAGGACTACAACAGCAGCTTAGCGGAGAGTGGCGGCAAAGGAATGGATGACATGGCGACAGAGGTCATACACCCACATCTTCAGGAAGCAGACAATCCAGGCGACCCTAACTCGAATCGGGAGTGTGCTAGGTTTCTAGAGTATCTGAATGGTTGTCCCGACCCTTTACTGAGCTAAGGACCATGGGAGGGAGGTTAGGAAGGACTGTTGAGAAGAGCTGACATATTCTGGCCATCCATCCATGTGGACCTGAAGCAGAGGCTGCTGCAAAAATGAATTTAGAGTTCTGGGGCAAGGCTTAAATGAGGACTGGAGCTCCGAGAGAGGGCGTAGTAGAAGAGGATGAATCCACCGAGGAAAGAGACTATCGGGGGACTCTCTGAGCTCAGGGCTCAGATGATTCCAGCCCAGGAGAAGCTAGTTGTTGAAGAGTTGGGGTAAGGGGGAAACTGGCAGGAGAAGAGCCAAGAGTGTATCTGGAAGACGCCCAACAAGGTCAAATGCTGGGATGGTCTTCTAAAAGGAAGACTGAAAACTAGATGGAAGAATGTGACTATTCAGAGCCGCTGCAAATGGAGAGGGATAGTAAGGGACAGGCGGAGCGCTGAGAGGGACTGAGGGAGGAAGCTTTTTTACATTATTTATTGGCCACATATACTACTACTGTGTACTATGATGTAAGTGCTGAGGTCAAAGGGCAACTGTGGGTTCTCTCCTCCTGCCATGTGGGTTCAGGCAAGTAATCCCAGATTAACAGGCTGGTTTAGGTGGCAAGAGTCTTTATCCATCTCACCGGTCCCAGGAGAATATTTTCAAAGAAAGGAAGAGGCATCAGCATGTTTACAGTTCTGGTTAGAAGCTAAAGGAAAACCAAGATACTCTTCAGTGCAATGTCCCTGGGAAAGCAGGAAGGGGTAGGACACAGAACGGAGACAAACTCAGTGTTACAAAATGTCAATAAGGGACAGAGTCCAGTAGAAAAAATTATAGGGAGAAGACTGAGAGGTTCAACAAAGAGGGGTGGAGAGCTGGTGCTGAGGGGTAACCTCAGAGAGCAGCTGCCCTAGCTGGCTACGGAAGTCACACTCTGTCAAGTTCCAGGGGTGTAAAGGATAGAATCCGCGCCACCGCGCCCCAGCTGCACGCCACCGCTGCAGAAATGGCTGAGAAAAGGCAACACAGGATGTTGCCTGAAAAAGAAAAAAAAAAAAAGAGAGGCAGGCAGGTAGGGTGAGAGTCTATTTCGAGTGTTAA